>JAMFTG010001737.1:0-35035 GCA_023974075.1 Chaenocephalus aceratus
CACCGATCCGATGTTCGACAGAGTGAAGGTTCCTCCGGTGAGCTCGTTGGTTCCCAGCTGTCCGGCGGTACCGAGCGCCTGCAGCCGGTTCAACTCCTGAGCGATCTCGAAGACGCTGAGCAGCTGCACGTTCTTCACGTTGGGAACCAGCAGACCCTGACTCGTGTCCATCGCCAGCCCCGATGTTGTGAGACGCCTGTAAATATATAAATATTAACCTGACGTAAAACTGGAGCCAACAATATAAAAAAAATTAAAAAATGTATTAAATAAATATAAAAGGGTGTGGAGCCAATAAAACAATATTTAGTAACACATGAATAAAAGATAAAAGATAAAGATAAAAGAATAAGTTGGTGTTCCTAGAATCTTTAAAAGTACAATGGGAGCCAGAGGCCTTTTCTTATCAAGCTCCACATTTGTGGAATCAGCTTCCAGTTTTGTGTTCGGGGCGGCAGACACCTATCCGTTTTTAAGAGTGCGCTTAAGACCTTCCTTTTTGATAAGCTTATAGTAGGGCTGATTAGATTCAGCCCCTAGTTTTGCTGATATAGGCTTAGTTTGTCGGGGGACACCTTACTTCCTTCTTCTCTCTGTCTATACCCGTGTACACTCAGTTCCGATTAACCCAGCTTCCCCAATGTCTTTCTTTTTTGGTGTCTATATACGCTGGATCCGGAGTCATGGATGATCCTGCGGTCCTGTGTCCTGGATCGCGAGCGCTGGATCTTGAGTCGGGGCTGTGGTCATGGATCATCGGTCCTGGATGGATATCCTCGTGGGATTCATCTGTCCTATTAGACACACATGCATTCCCCAAACATCTGGACTACCTATGTTGCAAATGTATTATCTTTCAATTTACACACGGCATCTATTGCACGTCTGTCCGTCCTGGGAGAGGATCCCTCCTCTGTTGCTTCCCCTGAGGTTTCTTCTCCCATTTTTTCCCTTTAAACTGGGTTTTCTTTGGAAGTTTTCCTTGTACGATGTGAGGGTCTAAGGACAGAGGGTGGTCGTATTGTCATACTGATTATTCTGTACACACGGTGAAGGACCACTGAGACCAATGTAACATTTGTGATATTGGGCTATATAAATAAACATTGATTGATTGATTGATTGATAAATAATACATAAATGATTAAGTAAGAGTATATAATGACCCTTGCTGCAGGAGTCCTGGTAGATAGGAGTGCGTACCTTGTAGGTGATGTTCTGGCAGCCCTCGTCCAGCGACGCGTTTGAGGACGGGGAAGTGACGCAGGCCGAGGGAGGCAGCCTGCACCAATCAGAGCGCAGCGTTAGCACCAACCCACAACCACTTTAACCAATCAGCTTTGAGGAGAGGAGTACCTTCCAATCCAACTTTTAAAACAGCACATTTAAAAACAACAGTTGACCAAAGTGCTGTACACATCGATAAATATATGAAAAGCAGCAGAAATACATTCAGACAAAACCGATAGGACGAAAAACAAATGTCAAAGCACGAGACGATGAAACCGTACTTATAGCCACGGACTGAAAACTCTCGTACACGATGTAAAAGCAAAGACGGACAACTCTTATACGTGTTGTGCAAAAGCACGGGAGAACAAGTAGATCTTTCAAATGGATTCTAAACGTTAGTGAAGTCACCTTGATGAAGAAGGGCATGAAGCTGAGTCTGACGCCCCGGCTCTCACACAGAGGCTTCAGCTCCTTCCTCAGCGCTGCCAGCCGGCTCAGCTCACCTCGTCACTGTAGCCGAAGTGAGGGATCCGCATCGCCGCCGTCATTGTGCGCACCATCGCACGGTGGAAACCTGGGAATACATTCATATAACTATATATAATTATGTACATTTATATATACACTCAAGATTCAAGGCTTTTATTGTCATGTGTACATAGCTAACAGTTTAGATATGACAATGAACGTCTGAGGTCACAGGCTCCTCCAACAGAGCAACACAATAACACAGATACAATGGAGCAAGTAAAATAGAATAAAATAGAATATAGTAGAATAAAATAAATCTATTGTATGCACCATCACACATTGGATACCGGAAACAGATATATACACACCTTTATTTATATCAATTGTGTGTACCCGCCGCACAGTGGAAACCTGGGAAATATGTTAGTATACAGCAGGGGTCGGCAAGTAAGTTTAGCCTTGGGCCAAAACATTTCTGAGCCACCAGATGGCGGGCCAGAACATAATCAAAGGCTAATTTAAGTGATTGATTGTTAAAATGGCTGCAGTTATGACCCAGTGGAAAGCCCTTACCTGCTGGCCTCGTTAAATCAAAGAGGTTACTTTCTGTTGGCTGGGCAGTGAACTTTACACACCGTCTTACACTGAACAAAAATATAAATGCAACACTTTTGTTTTTGCTCCCATTTCTCATGAGATGAACTCAAAGATCTAAAACATTTTCTATAAACACAAAATAACCATTTCTCTCAAATATTGTTCACAAATCTGAAAGAATGTGTGAGAGTGAGAACTTCTCCTTCGCCGAGATAATCCATCCCACCTCACAGGTGTGGCATATCAAGATGCTGATTAGACAGCATGGTTATTGCACAGGTGTGCCTTAGGCTGGCCACCATAAAAGGCCACTTTGAAACGTGCAGTTTTGCTTTATTGGGGGGGGTCCTGGGGGGGGGGTCCGAGATCCAGCCAGTATCTGGTGTGAGGGGTAGGGTTAGGGGTAGGGGTAGGGTAATGTTGTGAATCGAGTGGCCCGTGGTGGGGTTATGGTATGGGCAGGCGTATGTTATGGAGGACGAACACAGGCCACTCGATTCACAACATTACCCTACCCCTACCCCTCACACCAGATACTGCCTGGTTTTCGGACCCCCCCAGACCCCCCCAATAAAGCAAAACTGCACGTTTCAGAGTGGCCTTCTATGGTGGCCAGCCTAAGGCACACCTGTGCAATAATCATGCTGTCTGATCAGCTTCTTGATATGCCACGCCTGAGAGGTGGGATGGATTATCTCGGCAAAGGAGAAGTGCTCACTATCACACATTCTTTCAGATTTGTGAACAATATTTGAGAGAAATGGTTATTTGTGTTTAAAGAAAATGTTTTAGATCTTTGAGTTCATCTCATGAAACATGGGAGCAAAAACAAAAGTGTTAAGTTTATATTTTTATATATGGCCAGGTCAGGCCATAAACCCTAGTATCAACATACGACTCCATTATCACGTTCCTACGGGAGATGAGAAGCAGGGATGGTCGTAAATGTCAACACACAGAATAAGTTAAATGTGTAGTAAAGACAGAATTAATCCCCAACACACATCATATTCTATTGACATGTATAGACTTCTTGCATTATTATTTGTATGTTATTATATATGTTGCGTTGTGGGAGGAGCTCGGGTCCGGAGAATGCCACTGCCATGTCTGCTCTGTAGCTGCTGAGCATCTGATGATAACATGATGAGGTAGAATGCACAGGTGAGTGTCTGACCTTTGAGCGGCTCCGTGACGTCCTTCCCGGTGAACACGGGTCTGGGGATGGCTGCCGGGATGGGGAGGGCGGGTTTTTGCTGCAGGGGGGCTGGGGGGGGCGGTCACAGCAGGGAGGGAGGCTGGATCTCCTGGAACAATCGTCGTGGGGATGATGGCGCCCGTCTGCTTCGCCAGGAAGTTCAGGATGTCTTCCTTCAGGATCCGTCCGTCACGACCCGTCCCACAACCTCACTGAGCTTAATCTGAGGGGGGGGGCGGAGTGAGAGGATAAGGGGCGGGACATCTCTAAACTGGTTGACCAATCACAACAGAGGCTCTGGTTTCAGACAGAGGGTGAAAAGAGGTGCTGCAGCAACAATATATCACAGGTCTCAGATATATCCTGAGCCTGTCTCTGATTGGCTGAAACACCAAACAGGTCATTGCAGCATTACCCATAACCCCCTCTGTTTCAGCTCTGTTTCCAAAGTGCTGATTCTCTGTCTGTTACTTTAGATGAAAATAAGGAGCCCCTCCCACGCCCCTCTGAGAGACATGAAGAAGAGGGACACAATGTTGATGTAGAAGAGACATGAAGAGGGGACACATGTTGATGTAGAAGAGACATGAAGAAGAGGGGACACATGTTGATGTAGAAGAGACATGAAGAAGAGGGGACACATGTTGATGTAGAAGAGACATGAAGAAGAGGGACACATGTTGATGTAGAAGAGTCATGGGGAAGAGGGGACACGTGCTGATGTAGAAGAGGGGACACATGTTGATGTAGAAGAGACATAAAGAAGAGGGACACATGTTGATGTAGAAGAGACACGGAGAAGAGGGGACACATGTTGATGTAGAAAGAGACACGAAGAAGAGGGGACACATGTTGATGTAGAAGAGACACGAAGAAGAGGGAACACATGTTGATGTAGAAGAGACATGAAGAAGAGGGGACACATGTTGATGTAGAAGAGACATGAAGAAGAGGGGACACATGTTGATGTAGAAGAGACATGAAGAAGAGGGGACACATGTTGATGTAGAAGAGACATGAAGAAGAGGGGACACATGTTGATGTAGAAGAGACATGGAGAAGAGGGGACACATGTTGATGTAGAAGAGACATGAAGAAGAGGGGACACGTGTTGATGTAGAAGAGACATGAAGAGAGGGACACGTGTTGATGTAGAAGAGACATGAAGAAGAGGGGACACATGTTGATGTAGAAGAGACATGGAGAAGAGGGGACACATGTTGATGTAGAAGAGACGTGAAGAGGGGACACATGTTGATGTAGAAGAGACATGAAGAAGAGGGGACACATGTTGATGTAGAGGAGACATGGAGAAGAGGGGACACATGTTGACGAGGTGTGCAGGAGCAGGACTCACGTTGTTCTCCATGGCGAGGCGGCGCACCGCGGGGGTCGCCTGCGTCTTGTGACCTTTGATCTCCTGTGGGTGTGCTCCTCTCGAGCCATGGCCGGCGTCTCCACCACGTCCTCCTCCGGGATCACCTCTGACCAATCAGACACCAGCAAGGTCAGTTTTGAGATATGCCTCTTTACTTGAGTATTTCCATTTGACTTCATACTTCTACTCACTACAGCTCAGAGGTACATGGTGTACTTCTACTCACTACAGTTCAGAGGTACATGGTGTACTTCTACTCCACTACAGCTCAGAGGTACATGGTGTACTTCTACTCACTACAGTTCAGAGGTACATGGTGTACTTCTACTCACTGCAGTTCAGAGGTACATGGTGGTACTTCTACTCACTACAGTTCAGAGGTACATGGTGTACTTCTACTCTTCTACAGTTCAGAGGTACATGGTGTACTTCTACTCACTGCAGTTCAGAGGTACATGGTGTACTTCTACTCCTCTACAGTTCAGAGGTACATGGTGTACTTCTACTCACTACAGTTCAGAGGTACATGGTGTACTTCTACTCCACTACAGCTCAGAGGTACATGGTGTACTTCTACTCACTACAGTTCAGAGGTACATGGTGTACTTCTACTCACTGCAGTTCAGAGGTACATGGTGTACTTCTACTCACTACAGTTCAGAGGTACATGGTGTACTTCTACTCTTCTACAGTTCAGAGGTACATGGTGTACTTCTACTCACTGCAGTTCAGAGGTACATGGTGTACTTCTACTCCTCTACAGTTCAGAGGTACATGGTGTACTTCTACTCACTACAGTTCAGAGGTACATGGTGTACTTCTACTCACTGCAGTTCAGAGGTACATGGTGTACTTCTACTCACTGCAGTTCAGAGGTACATGGTGTACTTCTACTCCTCTACAGTTCAGAGGTACATGGTGTACTTCTACTCCACTACAGTTCAGAGGTACATGGTGTACTTCTACTCCACTACAGTTCAGAGGTACATGGTGTACTTCTACTCCACTACAGTTCAGAGGTACATGGTGTACTTCTACTCACTGCAGTTCAGAGGTACATGGTGTACTTCTACTCACTGCAGTTCAGAGGTACATGGTGTACTTCTACTCCTCTACAGTTCAGAGGTACATGGTGTACTTCTACTCCACTACAGTTCAGAGGTACATGGTGTACTTCTACTCCACTACAGTTCAGAGGTACATGGTGTACTTCTACTCCACTACAGTTCAGAGGTACATGGTGTACTTCTACTCCACTACATGTATTAATCCCTTTAGTTACTTCACAGATGAATGATGTGAAATATAACCAAGTGTTGAATCAGACTTTAGTTCCACCTGGAGTGAATCCACCAGCTACCCTGCAGTCTACAAAGTACTTCAGACTAGCTGCACCTTCACCAGCTACCCTGCCGTCTACAAAGTACTTCAGACTAGCTGCACCTCCACCAGCTACCCTGCAGTCTACAAAGTACTTCAGACTAGCTGCACCTTCACCAGCTACCCTGCCGTCTACAAAGTACTTCAGACTAGCTGCACCTTCACCAGCTACCCTGCAGTCTACAAAGTACTTCAGACTAGCTGCACCTTCACCAGCTACCCTGCCGTCTACAAAGTACTTCAGACTAGCTGCACCTTCACCAGCTACCCTGCAGTCTACAAAGTACTTCAGACTAGCTGCACCTCCACCAGCTACCCTGCAGTCTACAAAGTACTTCAGACTAGCTGCCCTGCAGTCTACAAAGTACTTCAGACTAGCTGCACCTCCACCAGCTACCCTGCAGTCTACAAAGTACTTCAGACTAGCTGCACCTCCACCAGCTACCCTGCAGTCTACAAAGTACTTCAGACTAGCTGCACCTTCACCAGCTACCCTGCAGTCTACAAAGTACTTCAGACTAGCTGCACCTCCACCAGCTACCCTGCAGTCTACAAAGTACTTCAGACTAGCTGCACCTCCACCAGCTACCCTGCAGTCTACAAAGTACTTCAGACTAGCTGCACCTCCACCAGCTACCCTGCAGCCTACAAAGTACTTCAGACTAGCTGCACCTTCACCAGCTACCCTGCAGTCTACAAAGTACTTCAGACTAGCTGCACCTTCACCAGCTACCCTGCAGTCTACAAAGTACTTCAGACTAGCTGCCCTGCAGTCTACAAAGTACTTCAGACTAGCTGCACCTCCACCAGCTACCCTGCAGTCTACAAAGTACTTCAGACTAGCTGCACCTCCACCAGCTACCCTGCAGTCTACAAAGTACTTCAGACTAGCTGCCCTGCAGTCTACAAAGTACTTCAGACTAGCTGCACCTCCACCAGCTACCCTGCAGTCTACAAAGTACTTCAGACTAGCTGCACCTCCACCAGCTACCCTGCAGTCTACAAAGTACTTCAGACTAGCTGCACCTTCACCAGCTTTGAGAACACTTTCATGATCAATCATTATAAACATATATATATATTATTCTGAGATGGACCAATCTGCACAACGAATACTTTCACTGTCTTTCACTATATTTAGATGAGAATACTTTCTACTTTCACTTGAGGAACATTTTGAATGCAGGACTTTTACTGTGACAGAGTATTCCTACACTCTGGAACTTCTACTTTTACTAAGTACAAGATCTGAGTACTTCTACTTTTACTCAAGCACAAGACCTGAGTACTTCTACTTTTGCTCAAGTACAAGATCAGAGTACTTCTACTTTGACTCAAGTACAAGACCTGAGTACTTCTACTTTTACTCAAGTACAATGTCTGAGTACTTCTACTTTTACTCAAGTACAAGATCTGAGTACTTCTACTTCTACTCAAGCACAAGATCTGAGTACTTCTACTTTTACTAAGTACAAGATCTGAGTACTTCTACTTTTACTCAAGTACAATGTCTGAGTACTTCTACTTTTACTCAAGTGCAAGATCTGAGTACTTCTACTTTCACTCAAGAACAAGATCTGAGTACTTCTACTTTTGCTCAAGTACAAGATCAGAGTACTTCTACTTTCACTCAAGAACAAGATCTGAGTACTTCTACTTTTGCTCAAGTACAAGATCTGAGTACTTCTACTTTTACTCAAGTACAAGATCTGAGTACTTCTACTTTTACTACAAGATCTGAGTACTTCTACTTTTACTCAAGTACAAGATCTGAGTACTTCTACTTTTACTCAAGTACAAGATCTGAGTACTTCTACTTTTACTACAAGATCTGAGTACTTCTACTTCTACTCAAGCACAAGATCTGAGTACTTCTACTTTTACTCAAGTACAAGATCTGAGTACTTCTACTTTTACTACAAGATCCGAGTACTTCTACTTTTACTCAAGTACAAGATCTGAGTACTTCTACTTTTACTCAAGTACAAGATCTGAGTACTTCTACTTTTACTACAAGATCTGAGTACTTCTACTTTTACTACAAGATCTGAGTACTTCTACTTTTACTACAAGATCTGAGTACTTCTACTTTTACTACAAGATCCGAGTACTTCTACTTTTACTCAAGTACAAGATCTGAGTACTTCTACTTTTACTAAGTACAAGATCTGAGTACTTCTACTTTTACTCAAGTACAATGTCTGAGTACTTCTACTTTTACTCAAGTGCAAGATCTGAGTACTTCTACTTTCACTCAAGAACAAGATCTGAGTACTTCTACTTTTGCTCAAGTACAAGATCAGAGTACTTCTACTTTCACTCAAGAACAAGATCTGAGTACTTCTACTTTTGCTCAAGTACAAGATCTGAGTACTTCTACTTTTACTCAAGTACAAGATCTGAGTACTTCTACTTTTACTACAAGATCTGAGTACTTCTACTTTTACTCAAGTACAAGATCTGAGTACTTCTACTTTTACTCAAGTACAAGATCTGAGTACTTCTACTTTTACTACAAGATCTGAGTACTTCTACTTCTACTCAAGCACAAGATCTGAGTACTTCTACTTTTACTCAAGTACAAGATCTGAGTACTTCTACTTTTACTACAAGATCCGAGTACTTCTACTTTTACTCAAGTACAAGATCTGAGTACTTCTACTTTTACTCAAGTACAAGATCTGAGTACTTCTACTTTTACTACAAGATCTGAGTACTTCTACTTTTACTACAAGATCTGAGTACTTCTACTTTTACTACAAGATCTGAGTACTTCTACTTTACTACAAGATCCGAGTACTTCTACTTTTACTCAAGTACAAGATCTGAGTACTTCTACTTTTACTCAAGTACAAGATCTGAGTACTTCTACTTTTACTACAAGATCTGAGTACTTCTACTTTTACTACAAGATCTGAGTACTTCTACTTTTACTACAAGATCTGAGTACTTCTACTTTTACTACAAGATCCGAGTACTTCTACTTTTACTCAAGTACAAGATCTGAGTACTTCTACTTTTACTCAAGTACAAGATCTGAGTACTTCTACTTTTACTACAAGATCTGAGTACTTCTACTTTTACTACAAGATCTGAGTACTTCTACTTTACTACAAGATCTGAGTACTTCTACTCCCTTTCTTAGGCAACATGAAGCGGTCTGTGTCTCTCCTCGGCTTCATGTCCCCTCTGTGGGTTAAAGGGATTCTGACCTCTGATCACAGGCAGCGTATTAAACCTTCAGTACTTGTCCTGCAGTACTTGTCCTGCAGTACTTGTCCTGCAGTACTTGTCTGTTCTGCTCACCGTTGCTGGACTCGGTCTCGATGTCCACCAGAGGTGTCCCCACCAGCGCCGTGGCGTCCACCTCGTGGTAAAGCCTCGTGATGACTCCGTCGTAGCGGCTGGTGATGGTGACGGACGCCTTGTCGCTCTGCACCTCGCAGATGCTGTCGAACTGAGACACCTTATCGCCCTCCTTCACGTACCTGAGGGACAGAGACGGGCAACATTAAACCTTTACTTACACTACATGTCTTTCATTGCCTTACAGAGATCTATCATCTCCATAAACCTCCTCAGATCATCCGTACAGCCTTTTCTAGACATTAGTTATCTTTGGGTTTGTTTCTAAAGATTTGTATGTACTTATAAATACGGAATACATATTTAATATTTAAACACGTCAGAAAGACACAAAGCAATAGTAGAGATGTGACCGACACTAATTGAAAGTGGAGAGCTGTGCAGGTTAGCAAAGAGGCTCACGCCGTGCAGCTGCTCTCTGTGTGTGTGTGTGTGTGTGTGTGTGTGTGTGTGTGTGTGTGTGTGTGTGTGTGTGTGTGTGTGTGTGTGTGTGTGTGTGTGTGTGTGTGTGTGTGTGTGTGTGTGTGTGTGTGTGTGTGTGTGTGTGTGTGTGTGTGTGTGTGTGTGTGTGTGTGTGTGTGTGTGTGTGTGTGTGTGTGTGTGTGTGTGTGTGTGTCAAACTGCTGGACGAAGAGTAAAGGCTATGAATAAAGCGTAGCGCACCACTCCTTCACCGTCACCTCCATGATGCCCTCCCCGATGTCGGACAGCTTGAACTGGACGATCGGCCCTCGACTCGCTGCGGGGAGAAACAAGAGTTAGTCTCACACAGGTTTCAAACGAAGCACTTCCTGTCGGACGCCATTGTTGTGAACCCGTTTGGTGAAACTCGTCCGTCTGGATTCTGAGACGTTATAAAACCATCCGAACAGGAAGAAGCGCAGGCTCGGTGTTTAGTTTCAGGATGTGTGAGAGAAGGAATGTGTGAATAATGAAAGCAGCTTCCTGAAGCCTGACAATTCAATTCAAAACCTTTATTGATCCAGGTGAAATCCCACTGACATCAATGATCTCTTTGTCAAGGGAGAGCTGCAGCAGTATGTTCCACAAGAAGACATCAAAACAGAACAACAAAAGGACGTCACACAGCAACATGTACAGGATTACAGTTTACATATCTACCACATGTACAGGAACCAGCATCTGAGTGAGCAGCATCCAACCGAGCTTTAAACACATGTGGTGGTACCAGCTTGGTAATTTCCCATTCTTTTGCAGACTGTTCCAAGACCAACTTACGGAGGTCTTCACAAAGATCTTCAACCTGTCACTCTCCAAATCCATCATCCCTTCGTGCCTGCAATCTGCCACAATCATCCCTCTGCCGGAAAAAACCATCTCCAGCCTCAACGACGACCGTCCGGTAGCACTCACACCGCTCATCTGAAGTGTTTCGAGAGGCTGGTCCTGCAGCACATCAAAACCACTCTCCCACCACCTTCTACAGAGGATGCCATCGCCACTGTCCTTCACAGTGCACTGTCCTTCACAGTGCACTGTCCTTCACAGGACAGGGGAGCTATGTGAGGATGCTCTTTGTTGATTACAGTTCTGCCTTTAATACAGTCGTCCCGGGCAGATTGGTTTCCGAGCTATCTGACCTAGGATTCTCCCCAAACATCTGCCAATGGATTCAGGACTTCCTGACTACCCGCCCCAGACAGTGAGAACAGGCCCTCTCCTCTCCTCTCCTCCTCTCCTCTCCTCTCCTCTCCTCTCCTCTCCTCTCCTCTCCTCTCCTCTCCTCTCCTCTCCTCTCCTCTCCTCTCCTCTCCTCTCCTCTCCTCTTCCCTTCCCTTCCCTTTTCTTTTCCTCTCCTCTCCTTTCTCTTTCTCTCCTCTCCTTCCTTCTCTTCTCTTCTCCTCTCCTCTCCCCTCCTCTCCCTTTCTCTTCTCTTCACTCCCCTCTCCTCTCCTCTCCTTCCTTCTCTTCTCCTCTCCCCTCCCCTCCTCTCCTCTCCTCTCCTCTCCTCTCCTCTCCTCTCCTCTCCCTTTCTCTTCTCTTCTCTCTCCTCTCCTCTCCTCTCCTCTCCTCTCCTCTCCTCTCCTCTCCTCTCCTCTCCTCTCCACCACAGGGCTGTGTGCTGAGCCCCATGCTCTACTCCCTGTACACCGATGACTGTGCCCCCGCTCACCCCACCAACACCATCGTCAAGTTCGCGGACGACACAACCGTGGTTGGACTGATCCCAAGAGGAGATGAGTCGGCCCACAGGGAAGACATCCAGAGACGGGCAGTGTGGTGTTCAGGTCATGACCTTGTTCTGAACTCCATCAAAACAAAAGAACTCATGATAGACTCCAGGAGAAACGGCACAACACCAGATCCACTGTCCATCAGCTGTGTGGAAAGGGTTCCCGCCTTCAGGCACACACATCGCTGAAGATCTATCCCGGTCTATCAACACCACAGCATCTGTGAAAAGGCCCAGCAGCGACTCCACCTCCTGAGGATCCTCAGGACAAAGAACCTGGAGGAGAAGCTCCTGGTGTCTTTCTACCGCTGCTCCGTAGGGTGTGCTGGCATGCTGCCTCACCACGTGGTGTGCCAGCTGCTCAGAAGAGGACCCTTCAGAGGGTTCACAGCCCAGAAGCTCATCGGCTGCTCGCTGCCTTCTCTGGAGGAGCTCTTCAGCAGCGTTGCCTCAACAGAGCAGGCAGAATCATTGCAGACTCTTCACCCCGGACACTTCCCGTTTGCTCTTCTGCCCTCCGGGAGACGCTACAGGGCAATTCAATCAAGGACAAACCCACTGAAAAACAGTTTCTACCCCGGAGCCATGCGAGAACTGAACAGTTACAACTTCCAACTGCACTACTTTTTAATAGTTTATTAACTTATGAACTGATCGACATCAGAGATGCAAAATATCATCCCTGTGTTTTAGTTTTTTGATATTGTAAACTGTATTTAAATACTGTGCGGGCATGTATGCATGTTTAATGTGTATATGTTTATAAAGATATATATTTATTCGTTTAATGTGGAAATGCACTGCGAGGATTGCTTTTTTTAAATGTGGTTGTACCTGGTGCGATGACAAAGGGATTCTATTCTATCAGAGGAGCGGCGTCTCAAAGCTGTCTTCCCTCAGACAGTCCTAGCACTTGGCTCAGTTAATAAAACCACAGCATGCGATCTCAGGCAATCAGTACTTTCAACTCGCCGAGAGATCAGGGAGCAGAGATAAGATGGAAGTTTATCCAACATGGCTTTGTAAATGAAAAAGTACCAGTGACTGAGCCTCCGAATAGCCGATTGAAAGCTCGGGGGGGGGGGGGGGGGGGGGGGCTCGGAGTCGGCTTGAAAAGGCGGAAACTGCGTTGGCGTTCTTCGTTGCAGATGAAATGGATGCAATAGAAATCCCACAATTAATATATCACTACAAACGAATGACTCGAGTGTTCATTAAAACAAATACAAGGGGGGTTGAATCCTACACGGGACAGAACCACTTCCGTCAAGTGTTCCTGGCCGGTTTGCATTTATAAAGAACGCACAACTGTGTTTAATCGTTAATGTCAGATATGCACCAAGTAAATACATTTGTTCCTGCTCAGGATTAGATTCAACTTTATTGTTATTGCACAGATTACAAGCACTGAGACAACGAAATGCAGTTTAGCTTCCAACAGGTGTATATCAGTATGTAGTGTCTCTACTTTAAAGAGTCCTCTCCTGCTGATGTTCAGGTGTATATCAGTGTGTAGTGTCTCTACTTTAAAGAGTCCTCTCCTGCTGATGTTCAGGTGTATATCAGTATGTAGTGTCTCTACTTTAAAGAGTCCTCTCCTGCTGATGTTCAGGTGTATATCAGTATGTAGTGTCTCTACTTTAAAGAGTCCTCTCCTGCTGATGTTCAGGTGTATATCAGTGTGTAGTGTCTCTACTTTAAAGAGTCCTCTCCTGCTGATGTTCAGGTGTATATCAGTATGTAGTGTCTCTACTTTAAAGAGTCCTCTCCTGCTGATGTTCAGGTGTATATCAGTATGTAGTGTCTCTACTTTAAAGAGTCCTCTCCTGCTGATGTTCAGGTGTATATCACTGATGCAGCACCTCTGTCTGAAACCAGAGCTGCTCTGATTGGTTAGCTGGACGGCTCTGTTGTGATTGGGCAACCTCTTAGAGAAGTCCCACCCCTTAGCCAATAGGAGCGCAAGTGTTAAATAGTGATGGCAAGTGATCAAAGGAGTCTACTGCGCTTTGAGAAAACCTGAGAGCGCTCTGAAACTAGGAAGTAGAAGTTGATGCTGCTTGTTTTCTGAAAGTTGGAGTAAATCCAGTCCCGTGTGTGTGTGTGTGTGTGTGTGTGTGTGTGTGTGTGTGTGTGTACCTGTTGCAGTGTGCAGCATCCTGAAGCGCTGCAGGCTGCTCTCACACCTGAATGAGAGCGTCTGCACGGAGCGCTGAGGCCTGAAGGTCCGGACCCCCCGGCCGCGAGCCTGGAGGCTCAGCTGAGGGAAATACTCCGTTACTTTAAAGTACTTTAAATACAAATACATACAACTGTAGGCTCAGTACTTTAAATACACTACGCACTCAGTTGAGGGCACAAGATAAATGAATGTAAATACTACACATCAGCTGAGGGGCAGACAGGGCTGTGGTCAATAGCCATGGAACTACATTATACTGCATACTTCTACATTATACTGCATACTTCTACATTATACTGCATACTTCTACATTATACTGCATACTTTTACATTATACAATGAATACTTTCACTTCGCTTCATGATATCGCACAATCAATACACATTTAACTTAATCCCACGTTGACGTAAGGCTAAGAAAGCAGGACTTGTTGGACGAGAAGGAGGAAGTCAAAGTTAGCATCCGATAATCCAAACGAGCGTTACAGTTTGAAAGTGAAATATGTGTAACGGCACAAACAGACACGACAGGTTAGCGTGTGAGCGACCGGGCGGCAGCTCAGCGCACACAGCTGTGCCTCTGATCTGTGGGGTTTCCCTCGTATGCACTTCTTATGGGATTTCTGACACGTTTTGTCTCCGTCTTTGTTTACGTAGGCTCACTGACACAAATAAAATATGTCATCGTGGCCGGACAAAGTATTGAATGGAGGCGTGTGGTGCAGTGGATAGTGCGTTGGTGTTGGGATCACAGGTTCAAACCCCACTGCACTCAGCATGTCCCTGAGACTCTTCACCCCACAGTGCTCCTGTGGGGAATGTCCACAGTGTCGAGTATGTACGTCGCTTTGGATAAAAGCGACTTACAAGTGAAATGTGATGTGATGAATCTGCACTGTAGTATTGGAGTATTTTTAGTACTTTTACTGTACAGAACACTCCATCACAACCCGTTAGCATCAGTGACCCGGTTCACCTGCAGGATGCCATCTGAAGCTGCAGGTTAAACACAGCACTTAGCATGTTAGCAGCTAACAGACAACACAGCTGTTGAACTATGCTGACTTTTACCCAACCTACACACACAATGCAGGACATGAATGCTGTTATTTCTCTGAGCCATGTTCATGCTCTCTGAAGATATGTTGTCTGCAAAGCCCTCCACTTTAAAATATAATAATACACTGTAGTTTTCTCCTGTAGTCTGTGTACTAGGTGTTGTAGGTTATTTTGTACATTTAAATGTCTTGTAAATACTTGTCTTTATTTAGTTTGAATGCTAAATAGTTTGTTAAATATACTTGTTGTTATAGGTTTGACCTTCTCTCAGAACGTGTTTCCTCTTGTTGTGTATGCTTGCCCCATCCTACAACAAAACAGATTCCTTATATTTGTGTAAAACTGGGAATAAACTTGATTCTGATTCTCTGTTTTTATTTCAGCCAGTTAGCGTTGTTAGCATCATAGCTAGCAGCAGAAGTTACAGTAGCTAACAGGCTAGGCTAACCTGCCTGGCCCAGCGGCTGGCGGAGTGATGACAGTCGGTGTTAGCCTCACAAACACACATTTAAACAGATGACATTATTAAATATGACTCTTTATTTCCCCGTTTCTCACCAGTCGCCGGAACACAGTGAAGGAGCCTCTGGTCACCGCCGCCATCTCTACTCTCTACCGCTGGTGTCACCGCTGCACTCCCCTCTCAGCAGCCAATCAGCGCGGAGTATATTGTTCTCGTTCAGACTGATTCCAGCACCAACGTCACACTGCCCCCTGCGGTCAGTAGAGGAACTGCAACATTAATTATTAATCAGAATCAATTAATAATTAAAATACATAAAGTAAAGAAAACAATAACAGATTAAAACTAAGGAGCAGTATAGTTTAAAAAAAAGACTATATAAAAATATAGATTTAGCTGGAAGTGTAATAGCAATCAAACAAACAAAAAACCGGACCAGAGGATTATTCATTAATCATATTTATTTATCATGTTTTAAATATATATATTAGGTTCATTTAATATGATCTTATTTTGTATAATTTATTTATATTTAAACAAGCTAACATGGAAACTGTCATGTTAAATGGTTGGATATGTATATATGTTAATAATTAATTAATAATTCCTTATATTTATTATAGCGCTTTTCCAGATGCTCAAAGCGCTTTACATATACACATTACACACATATTTGTTATACATGCAATGGTCACTGTGGACAATACCCACAGGAGCAAGTTCAGGTGAAGTGTCTTGCCCAAGGACACACCGGCTTTACAGACGCAGCAGCGGCGGGTTTCACCCCTTGATCTGATGATCATTGCACAGCGCACTGCGCCACACCGTCCATCTTCACGCCTCGAGGTCATCGAGGCGCTCTTACAAGTACACATTAGTATTATACATGTACTGTGGACAATACCCACAGGAGCAAATCAATGTGCAATTAAATGTTCATTTAATTAATTTCTTGTTTTAACAGCTACTTACCTGTATATAAGTTTTAATGTTAGCTTTAATTGTATTTATAAATTATGTGTGAATCTGTACTTTCGCTTTCACCCTGTTGCTGAGGGCCATCTTATCTGATCTTATCCTAAAAGATAACTCTACATATGATAAATCGGTACTTTATTGATCCCAATTTGGGAAATGTTTGCGTTGCAGGCAGCAGCATAAAAAACACAAGGCAATGTACATTAGAGAAATTAAGACACAGAAATAAAAAGTCCAAAATATTTCAGAAATAGAAATAAAATAGCATTAAAAAGTAAAAAAAAAGAAAAGAAATCTCGATATGTTTGTAATCCTACTTATTTATTTATTGTGTTGCACTCACCATTTACTGGACATTAAAACACTGTTTTTAATTGTATTGTTATTCCTTTTATTCCTATTATTCTTATTATCAGGCAGTGACTGTGCAGCATCCCTTGTTGTAGAAAGTGACTCCTGCAGCAGTTCCCTTCGCGGCCTATAGGGGGAGACACCTCTGACGCACCAGAGCATAAAGTTCTCTGAAACACCGGAGCTAAACCGGAAATGGTTTTCAAAATAAAGCATAAGTTATAGAAAATGTTACATATATTTATGTGAATATAGTGTCAAGGCTGCTGTTACTCTGATAGTTGAACTTTACTGTGATGTTAAGCTTGGCAGCGGTGTGTTATGGAGTATAACTGGCCTCTGAAATGTCCGAATTGACCAATCAGAATCAAGTATTTAACGAAGCGTTTAATAAAACAAATACAAATAGTTATTTTATTAAAAAAATAAACAAACAGGCTCCAGAAACACATACAAAGTTAGATTTAATGAAGAGAAAAAACGACTGACATAATTAAAATGTCGCTTTACTGACAACCAGCTGACAACAAACAACCGCGAGTCATTCTTCACAGCAGCAAAACAACTCCTCGTTCTATTTTGAAATGCACCGGAAGTGCGTGAGGCTGTTCCGTCTAACTCGACACACAGAAGTTGAATCAGCAGCATCTTTCCGGCGGTTCAGAAGCAGACTCTCTGTTAAACAGTTAAAGTTAGGTGTTCGGCAGAAGATGGAATCTGAGGTGATGGAGATCGACGGCAGCGTGATGGAGGGCGTGAGTAGATTCAATAAACACTTTAATATCACCGCGCTGCTAACATGCTAACAGAGGAGCTAACTAGCTAGCTGGCTGTTCTGACCGGTGTGTGATGAGTTTCCTCCCCGTTTTCTTTCTTCTCAGGGCGGGCAGATCCTTCGGGTTTCCGCGGCGCTCAGCTGCATCACGGGAACCTCCGTGAAGATCACAAAGATCCGGGCCGGCAGGAGCACGCCGGGGCTCAGGTGAGTTAGCGTTAGCTCTGCGGTAGCTCAAAACCCCCAGGAAGGGAGAGCGATGAGGCAGTTTTTTGTGAATGAACGTAGTGGCCGACGGTGGTACTACAACCCGTATGACGTCATTTTAGCCCAAAAGGACTGTTTCCCATTGACTTACATTAGATAGATGGATAGATACTTAATTGATCCCAAATTAGGAAATTATATTGATCAACGCAGCATTTTGACAGTCAATCTACAATAATTACAAAAGTACTTCAACATTTGAAATTAAATAAAGATAACACGTTCAACAACAAAACAATATTCTCAGTAAAACAAAGACCTATATTCAGAGGAGTATCTAAACAGTATAAAATATACGGAATAAATTATAAATATTATATTGTATACCAATCTGTGAGCATATATACACAATGAAAATAAACAATTTTCATCTCAAAATAGAAAATAAAACTGAACTAAGCAGTAGAATAAATACAAGTTGACCGTGAAAATTAAACATCTGTGGACTGTCTGGGAAAGAGACGTCTGTAAATAATTTGAGCAAAATAACACTTTAATATCACTTTTTTAAATCATCAGGTTGTAAAATGTTCTAAAATTTGAATCCAGACTGTATTTCTCCCTTCACTCATCCGATTGAGCGGAGAGAGGGAGAGCGGAGGCGAGGCTTAAGGGAAACCTCAACTGCGCATGCTCAGTGGGCCCACATACGGGTACTTTGTTATGCATTTCGGTCTTCACGCGCCACAGAGCGAGTCTCATAGGAGTGAACGGAGCCCCGCCTCTCTCTCTTTGCACAGACATGGCCAGGAGCTAGCAGGCTAACGTTAGCCTATTCATTAAAGTGCAGCCGCTAACTTACTCTGCAGATAACAATAAAAACAGAAAAGCTGCTGTATTTATTACTACTTTATTGTTTCTGACAACATGCTGGATCCAGGTTGAAATCACCTGTTGGATAAAAGTTTATTTTAAGTGCTGCTGTTTGGAAACTTTGATCAAACGATATGCGTAGCATCAATGGAGACCAGACTGCATGCAGCGGGTTATAACTCAAGAGTTTCTGAACCGAGCATAACTACTATAAGATTTAATTATTAATTTAGTTAATTACATGAAGTCGATGTACTGTTCTGCATCCATCCTCCTCACACAGAAGCTTGTACATGTGTGGAAATGAAGCAGAAAACTTAGCAGATTCTGTGTCGCAGTCCTCCTCCCGCACCGGCAGCTGTGCATCATGGCTGATAATTAGGTGTATTGATCTGCTGGAAGGATCTCATGTGTGCCGATTTCACCAGCAGTCTCTTAGGAGCACACAGCTGTCTTAATAATAGATGACTTGTATGTTTATTTGCAGTAATATTTAAAAAAAAGTCAGATTTGGGTGTTTTTTCAATGGACTTCTGAGATTAGCTTGTCTTGCTTCCATAGATTATTGTATTTATTATGAATTCTCACCGAAATCAATTTTATAAGCACTAATTAAACTGTTAATATACATTTTACATAGAAAACGGCACTATTTATATATCCACTGTTAACGCACAGCGAATGCAATGCAATCAAACCCCATAATACACTTTGTAAACACGCCGTCAATGCACTTAAAGTCCGGTTAGACGCATCGGCAAACAAGCAAATCTTCTATACAATCAATCAACTGAAGTCGCTTTTACATTCTGCATCCACCCGCCTCGTGCAGACGCTTCAAATGTGTGGAAATGAGACGGAAAAGTTCTGTGGCAGTCTTTCTTCTGCAGCTGTGCAACGTGTGCCGGTTTCACTTTAAGGCCCGGACACACGGAGCCGATTTTGGCCGACGATGGGCGTCGACACGCCCTACTCAGATTGGTGTGTCCCACACCGTCGTGTCTTTTCGGCCGAAAAGCGGCAGTCGGCCAAAGAAATCACTCTGATTGGCTGTTCAGCTGGCGAATCAGTGCATGAGAAGCGAAACGGAAGTGAGAGACCCAAACAAACGATTAAGAAGGCAAATATGAGATTTCGTTTACCTCCAGCTCTCGACTCAGGTTCGGGAAAGCCCCGTGGGCTTCTCGCTGTAGAGAGAAAATGGAACGCACACGCCATTTGTTTGTTGATATCACGCAGTCTGTTCTTCTTCTCTCGGTTATCACACGGTCTGTCTTCCGGTTGCCTCTTTTGAATGACGAATACACACTACCGCCGCCTGCTGGTAGGGAGAGTTATTGCCACTCACGCATGCGCAGTTCGTACGTGCGTCTTGGCCGTCGGCTGACGTCGGTGTGTTCCAGAGCGAAACATGGCCGAGACGCGAGGCGACGCAACAGTCGGGGTCCGTCTGTGTGAGTGCTCTGGTGTCCGCTTGGTGTGTCCGGGCCTCTCGGAGCACACGGCTGTTTTAATAATAGATGTTTGTTTGCAGTGAAATTCCCCAAAAGGTCAGATTTGTGTAATTTCTAAATGGACGTCTTGAGATTTTCTTGCGTCCATAAGTTATTGTCTTTGTTATCATGAAGCAGAACGCCCTCAACACTCATGGGACGTTTAGTTCAAAGTAATAATACAGGAAATGCTAAGTGTAGCTTTGTTAGCATATCCCACGCAGAATCTGCAGTTATCTGCTTTGGTGTCTGGTGGAGCAAACATAAACAACATAAGGAAATGCATAAAAGGTCTCCAGGGGGTCCGCCGGGTCTGAGAGTATCACAAGTTGATGAATCTATTTAGTGAAAATGAAGGCTATTAAAAGTGTTAAAGGGCGTTCTCCAAGGTGTTGCATCTTGTATCTTGTTTTCAGTAAGTATATAACTTGCTGATAGCACGAAGGCCCGTTTACGCCGGTTGCTAAGCAACATCGTTATGGGAAAATGCAAGTCTGCGTCCAAATGGTTGGAAGATCAGGAGGAAGGACAATCAATACTGTGTGTAGTCAATGTGAGGTGAAGTGTGTCGCCACGGTAACCGGTTAGAACTCCAAGTGGAGATGAGGTCTTGGCGTATGGGAAGGGTCTTGAAGGGTCTTCCATGAGACTCCAGGGTCCCTGCAGAGACCCTGGTCTAAAGGATCATACTCAATGATGGTACATTACATTTAGCTGGCTTTACACCGTGCATTCAGCCGCGAAGAAACAAAAGCAGGAACATTTCTTTCTTTAAACCCAACCAGTTTGAGAGCGACTGCTTTATCTTGACTCGAAGCCAAACCGTTGTCCGTGCTCCGTACAGAAGTTAAAACGGCTTCTTAAAGACGATGTGAGTGGAGTGTGCGACAAAGATGGGTATTGTTTGCATTTGCTGTATCATAAAGATATTTTGTGTGTGTGTGTGTGTGTGCGCAGACCTCAGCACCTGAGCGGCCTGCAGCTGGTCTCAGATCTGTGTTCTGGGAGTCTGCAGGGAGCAGAGATCGGCTCCACTGAAATCAGTCTGACTCCAGGAAAGATCCACTGTGGAAACCACACGGCCGACCCACAGACAGCCGGGTGAGCGAACACACCTTTCACATCCACACTGTACACACACCTGGTAGACAACACGTTGTTAATACGCACTTTAAGGCACTGCACAAAGTGTGTGTCCAGACTAAGTGTTACTCGTATGAAGCGTGTTCCCTCTCTGGCGCTGGACAGACTGGCAGCTTCTTCGCTCTCCACAACTCTGCCACTGCATCTCAATCAAGGTTCATCTTATTAATGTGTGTGTGTGTGTGTGTGTGTGTGTGTCAGGAGTGTGTGTCTGCTGCTGCAGGCCTCCCTCCCCTGCGCTGTGTTCGCTGACGGACCCTCACAGCTCGTTCTGAAGGGAGGAACCAACGCAGAGATGGCTCCTCAGATCGACTACACCGTCAAGGTACCGGCACCGTTCATCCGCTCTAACAGTACATGTACAACGTAAATACTCACTGCAAATACACAATATATGTACACTTCAAATACACACTATATTAACACTAATTACACCATAGATATACATTTACATCGACGCTGAAACACTCCTCTAATACAGATGGAGATATTGTAAATATGCACTCGCTGCTTACCGGCGGTGTAAAGCGCACTGTGCTAACGGCCTGTAACAGTACGTATGGATGGATGCTAACGGCCTGTAACAGTACGTATGGATGGATGCTAACGGCCTGTAACAGTACGTACGGATGGATGTTAACGGCCTGTAACAGTATGTATGGATGGATGCTAACGGCCTGTAACAGTACGTATGGATGGATGTTAACGGCCTGTAACAGTACGTATGGATGGATGCTAACGGCCTGTAACAGTATGTATGGATGGATGCTCACGGCCTGTAACAGTACGTATGGATGGATGTTAACGGCCTGTAACAGTACGTATGGATGGATGTTAACGGCCTGTAACAGTACGTATGGATGGATGTTAACGGCCTGTAACGGTACGTATGGATGGATGTTAACGGCCTGTAACAGTACGTATGGATGGATGTTAACGGCCTGTAACAGTACGTATGGATGGATGTTAATGGCCTGTAACAGTATGTATGGATGGATGTTAACGGCCTGTAACAGTACGTACGGATGGATGTTAACGGCCTGTAACAGTATGTATGGATGGATGCTCACGGCCTGTAACAGTACGTATGGATGGATGCTAACGGCCTGTAACAGTATGTATGGATGGATGCTCACGGCCTGTAACAGTACGTATGGATGGATGTTAACGGCCTGTAACAGTACGTACGTATGGATGGATGCTTACGGCCTGTAACAGTACGTATGGATGGATGCTTACGGCCTGTAACAGTACGTATGGATGGATGCTAACGGCCTGTAACAGTACGTATGGATGGATGCTTACGGCCTGTAACAGTACGTATGGATGCTTACGGCCTGTAACAGTACGTATGGATGGATGCAAACGGCCTGTAACAGTACGGATGGATGGATGCTAACGGCCTGTAACAGTACGTACGGATGGATGCGTACGGCCTGTAACCGTACGGATGGATGCGTACGGCCTGTAACAGTACGGATGGATGGATGCGTACGGCCTGTAACAGTACGTACGGATGGATGTTAACGGCCTGTAACAGTACGTATGGATGGATGCTAACGGCCTGTAACAGTACGTACGGATGGATGCGTACGGCCTGTAACAGTACGTACGGATGGATGTTAACGGCCTGTAACAGTACGTATGGATGGATGCTAACGGCCTGTAACAGTACGTACGGATGGATGTTAACGGCCTGTAACAGTACGTACGGATGGATGTTAACGGCCTGTAACAGTATGTATGGATGGATGCTAACGGCCTGTAACAGTACGTATGGATGGATGCTAACGGCCTGTAACAGTACGTATGGATGGATGCTAACGGCCTGTAACAGTACGTATGGATGGATGTTAACGGCCTGTAACAGTACGTACGTATGGATGGATGCTTACGGCCTGTAACAGTACGTATGGATGGATGCTAACGGCCTGTAACAGTACGTATGGATGGATGGATGGATGCTAACGGCCTGTAACAGTACATATGGATGGCTGCTAACGGCCTGTAACAGTACGTATGGATGGATGTTAACGGCCTGTAACAGTACGTATGGATGGATGTTAACGGCCTGTAACAGTACGTATGGATGGATGTTAACGGCCTGTAACAGTACGTATGGATGGATGGATGTTAACGGCCTGTAACAGTATGGATGGATGCTAACGGCCTGTAACAGTACGTATGGATGGATGATAACGGCCTGTAACAGTACGTATGGATGGATGCTAACGGCCTGTAACAGTACGTATGGATGGATGCTAACGGCCTGTAACAGTACGTATGGATGGATGCTAACGGCCTGTAACAGTACGTACGTATGGATGGATGCTAACGGCCTGTAACAGTACGTATGGATGGATGCTAACGGCCTGTAACAGTACGTATGGATGGATGTAACGGCCTGTAACAGTACGTATGGATGGATGCTAACGGCCTGTAACAGTACGTATGGATGGATGCTAACGGCCTGTAACAGTACGTATGGATGGATGCTAACGGCCTGTAACAGTACGTATGGATGGATGTAACGGCCTGTAACAGTACGTATGGATGGATGCTAACGGCCTGTAACAGTATGGATGGATGCTAACGGCCTGTAACAGTACGTATGGATGGATGCTAACGGCCTGTAACAGTACGTATGGATGGATGCTAACGGCCTGTAACAGTACGTATGGATGGATGTAACGGCCTGTAACAGTACGTATGGATGGATGCTAACGGCCTGTAACAGTACGTACGGATGGATGCTAACGGCCTGTAACAGTACGTACGGATGGATGCTAACGGCTGGGTTTCTTCTTCAGGTGTTTAAACCGACCATGGAGAAGTTTGGAGTCCACTTTGACTGTGACGTCAGACTGAGGTCAGTTTCCTGCTCCGTAGAAACCTGTGTGTGTGTCTGTAACTGTGTGTAACTGTGTTTGTGTGTGTGTGTCTCTGTAACTGTGTGTGTGTGTGTGTGTGTCTATAACTGTGTGTGTCTGTAACTGTGTGTGTGTGTCTGTAACTGTGTGTGTGTGTCTGTAACTGTGTAACTGTAACTGTGTGTGTCTGTAACTGTGTGTGTGTGTCTGTAACTGTGTGTGTCTGTAACTGTGTGTGTGTGTCTGTAACTGTGTGTGTGTGTGTCTGTGTGTGTGTGTGTGTCTGTAACTGTGTGTGTAACTGTGTGTGTGTGTGTCTGTAACTGTGTGTGTGTGTGTATCTCTAACTGTGTGTGTGTGTGTGTGTGTAACTGTGTGTGTCTGTAACTGTGTGTGTGTGTGTGTAACTGTGTGTGTCTGTAACTGTGTGTGTGTGTGTGTGTGTCTGTAACTCTGTGTCTCTCTAACTGTGTGTGTGTGTGTGTGTCTGTAACTGTGTGTGTGTGTGTGTGTGTGTGTGTGCGTGTTTCAGGGCGTACTACCCTAAGGGCGGAGGCGAGGTGATGGTGACGGTGAACCCGGTGAAGGAGCTGCAGCCGGTGCTGATGACGGAGAGAGGGAAGCTCACCAAGTGCTACGGGCGCGCCTTCGTGGCGGGAGTCCTGCCCTACAAAGTGAGAAGTGTGTGTGTGTGTGTGTGTGTGTGTGTGTGTGTGTGTGTGTGTGTGTGTGTGTGTGTGTGTGTGTGTGTGTGTGTGTGTGTGTGTGTGTGTGTGTGTGTGTGTGTGTGTGTGTGTGTGTGTGTGTGTGTGTGTGTGTGTGTGTGTGTGTGTGTGTGTGTGTGTGTGTGTGTGTGTGTGTGTGTGTGTGTGTGTGTGTGTGTGTGTGTGTGTGTGTGTGTGTGTGTGTGTGTGTGTGTGTGTGTGTGTGTGTGTGTGTGTGTGTGTGTGTGTGTGTGTGTGTGTGTGTGTGTGTGTGTGTGTGTGTGTGTGTGTGTGTGTGTGTGTGTGTGTGTGTGTGTGTGTGTGTGTGTGTGTGTGTGTGTGTGTGTGTGTGTGTGTGTGTGTGTGTGTGTGTGTGTGTGTGTGTGTGTGTGTGTGTGTGTGTGTGTTCATGTTCATGTTCATGTTCATGGCGCCGTGGCAGCCCCCGTTGATCCACTGTCACAGCAAACAGGAAGTGGATCAGCTTTAGCCAACATGGCTGACCTCCAGCTGTTGTCCCGGCCAGAAGATAACGGACACCTCTACAGCATTATTGATAAAGAAAGGATGAGACCAGCGACACGCGTTACTACGGGTCACATGACACCAGGGGTCCACGTGTTTCAGAACCAGAACCCCTGTGTTAGTCCCGCAGAGGGGACACATCGTTACAGCAGAGAAGAGACGAAGACGGCTCAATGTTACCTACAAATATTAAAGACTAAAAACTAAATAATAATAATACATCTTTTTGAAGTACCGTACTTCTCGGACTATAAAGCGCACCTGCATATGAGCCGCAGCAGCTATATTGTCCGTCTGCCTTGCTCTCGTTCTGTCTCTCGGTTCCACTTTCACTTTGGCGCGCTACCTGTCTCTCTCTTTTCCGGCCTCCAGCTTCTCCTGCTGGAGCCCGCCGCTTAAAGGTGGCGGGCGCGGACCGGTCCTAGAGCCCGTAGTGTTAAGGTGGTTCATTTTACCTGTAAAATCCATAGATCTAGGAGGTTCCCTAGTGGCCGTTAGCTGGACACAGAAAATGGGGGGGGAAGTCGCGGCTTATAGTCCGAAAAGTACCGGACTTTATTAATCCCTCGTCCTGTGTTCGGAGCCGTGGGGGGAACCTTCCAGTTGCCAAGCCAAGTCCCTATCGACTTCGCCACAACCGCCCCATTTTATTTCTATAGCGCTTTTCTTGAACCCAAAGACGCTTCACATTTGGGAGGGAGGGGAGACGAACAAAACGAAACAAAAAGAAACAAAACAGAAAAGCAGTCAGGAGGAAGTTGGTTGGGGGCGGGGCTTATGGATACAGAGTTGAAGAGGTGGGTTTTGAGGTTTTGAAAATACACATCCTGTAGCAGCCAGGTATATACTGCACAGCTCTGTGGTGACAGGAAGTGATGTCGTAGTGGGTGTTGGATGATCAGCTGACCTGTGTGTGTGTGTGTGTGTGTGTGTGTGTGTGTCTCAGCTGGCTAAAGACATGTCGTCTGCGGCGGTGCGCACCATCAGGAGAGAGATCAAAGATCTGTACATCAACATCCCCGCGCTGCAGGAGAAGGAGAACGCCACCGGGAACGCCAACGGCATCATGTAAGAGTTCACTGCCAGAGAGCATCATGGGAAGCTGTGATTCAGCTCCCTCTCTCATTGGTCCGTCTCTCTGTGTGTTTGCAGAATCATCGCAGAGTCCTCCACAGGGTGTGTGTTCGCAGGATCGGCTCTGGGGAGGAAAGGTGAGCGACTCAAACTGAACTTTAAACTCTGCATGTTCACAAGAACCTGCAGCGAAGAGATAATGGAGCTGATCGTGACATTAGTGTGTGTGTGTGTGTGTGTGTGTGTGTGTGTGTGTGTGTGTGTGTGTGTGTGTGTGTGTGTGTGTGTGTGTGTGTGTGTGTGTGTGTGTGTGTGTGTGTGTGTGTGTGTGTGTGTGTGTGTGTGTGTGTGTGTGTGTGTGTGTGTGTTCCAGGTGTGTATGCAGAGCAGATTGGCGCTGAAGCTGCTGAGATGTTGCTGAGAAACGTCCGACACAACGGCTGTGTGGACGAGTTCCTGCAGGACCAGGTGAGACGCACCTCACGACCCTGCTGTGAGGTCGCTGTGAGGTCACTGACTGTATGGGTTTCTAAATGCTGACCTCTGACCTCCTCCCCAGGTCATCATCTTCATGGCGCTGGCGAAGGGAACCTCTCGGATCCGGACCGGACCGGTGACGCAGCACACACAGACGGCCATCCACATCGCAGAGAAGCTGACTCAGGTCCGCGGAAACACATGTCAATATATATACATGCATGCATGTACTAATACTCCTGTATATACACTTTAATACACAGACATCTACACACTGTGTCGGCTCATCGTGAGAGAAAGCACAGACTAGCTTTTGCTTCATTTAAACGAGTATTAAAGTGTAAACAATAACTAAATGTTGTGTTTTTCAGGCGAAGTTCACAATAACAAAGTGTGACGACGAGCTGAGCAACGACGACACGTTCCTCATCGAGTGCGAGGGGTCAGGAGCAGCCAACGCACACATGTAGACGCACACACGTAGACACACACACGAAGGGACATGCATATAAACACCCTTAGAGAAACACATCGCGTACATACTCGCCTGTAGAGACATGAACACACACACACACACACACACACACTGCTGCTCATGCCCCCCCCCAGCTGCTGTCTCTCAGGGTGTTTCATTAAAACTGTAATAAATCAATAAAACCGTTTCTGTTTTTTAAATCTCTTCTTCAAGCTGTTTCTGTGGTTCAGGCTCTCTGACTTCTAAAAACAATTAATCCTTCATTTCCCATAATGCATCTGGACATTATCCTGGTTTCACGTGAGGGGGGATCTGGGAGTTGATCGGGGTGTCATACCAGAGTTTAAGGGAGATGTGAAGCCAAGACATCAGGGGTAACATCGAAGGTGTTGGGGGTGAACTGGACACTTTAACACGAACCGGGTGAAGCGAGGTGAGAACGGGAGAGCGTTACGGAGCGTCCACACTACAGCTTCAAAAATAGCTTGGAGCTGGGCGTGTCTGGAGCTTGGGGATTTTATTCAAGCAACACGACCAACAACCAATCACATGAATCTCCCGCCCCCGACATACAAAGCAAAACCCCCGGGGATTTTATGGGAGCAATATATATTTATATATATTTATATATATAAACTCCCCAAACAGGCGAAAACCTACCAGTTTCCCCCACTGTCTCTGCCACCTCCCTCCATGCCTGTTTCCTCCGGTTTGTATCCCGGTAGGTGAAGAGGGTCTGGTCAAACAAAACCGGGTGAGTTGCTACGGCGATAGTTAGTTTTCTCCTCCAACTTTTTTTGAAATATAGAAATGAACGGCGGGATATCTCTCCCAGCTTAGACGCGGTTTGATTGGCTACGGCTTCAGCTGTCAGATTTTCAGAAACGGGATTTGATTGGCTGGCGCTGTATGAAGGTAGATATGGTGCAAAAAGCGAGAGCGTGTAAAACCTGATGTGAGCACTTGTAGAAAAAAAATCTGAGCTTGTGTGCTTACATTTACACTTGTAGAAAAATATCCACGTAACTGTGAATCAAATTTACACTTGTAAAAAATATCCACGTAACTGTGAACCAAATTTGAAGTCACAGAAGAAAAAAAAAGTTTTGTAGCTTGTAGAAAAAAAATTAACTTAGAGATGAAATGTTCACTTGCAGAAAAATACATATTTTTAAATATATTTTTCATTACAACTGCAACTTTATTTATTACAACTTCTCAAATCAGTCATTACAACTTGACGAATCTGCTCTGTGGCAGTATAAATCGACGAATCTGCGGTCTTGACTTTTGGGGGGGGGGGGGGGCGGAGCGAAGGGGCGGAGCCATCAGAAGGACGAGGCTCGGGTCAGTCACAGTCAGGTCGAACCGGATGACAGCGGGGCTAACTGTTCGCTAACGGTTCGTGTCGCTACCAGTCCGCTGACATGGCGCATCAATCAACGGTACATTTTGCCATTACTTGCCCAGTATTACTTTGAATATTATTATTGTGATTGAGGATTAAATCCGCTTTGAAGACCACCGTTTTATATCGTGCAGTTTAGCGGCGAAATAACGTCAGTCAGCCAGCTAACGCTAGCTCTGTTGAGTTTATGCTAGCTAAACAAGTAGTGATTGTAGTCTATACAGCAGTAATTCATATATTATAGCCTACTGCTTTGGCACTAACAGTTGATAACCGTTTATAAAAATAAAACCAATTGAACTGTACTGAAATAATGACAAGTTTTATAATTGTCTTGGGCTCCTGCTGTGTTTTTAAAGCCTTTGTAAATTATCCATGCTATTTTCTATTTAGCTAACGTCGAAGTAGTGTATGTGAAATCAACCTCACAATAAGATGTGTGTATATTACAATTATTAATGTCATAATTTCAAGATGATTACTTAGATATTACAATATGGTTGGTTGAGCTGGTGTTCATGATTGAGCTTACAAGTTAACGTCACAGTCATCTGAAGAACGAACCCAAACCTTGTTGTTTTTATTAATTGTATTACAAATTGATATCAAATAAACAGTAAGCATTGGTAACACAACTTCCAAAGTTACAGTAAAATAAAAAGGACCCTGACTCGACAATACACAATCCAACATGTTCAACAGAAGAGAATCAGTTATATTGTTTGTACACATGGTACTATATATATATATATATCTGTTTGTTTAAAGTGTCCAGGTGATGCAGACAGGCTGGACCAGAGTGAGAGACAGAGCTGGACTCCTCACAGCAGTGAACTTCAGCACAGGTACAAATACTCTTTTTTCATACTGTACAAAGAATCAAGAAAGATATTGGTTTAAATGAATGAAGTATTGACTTGAATACACTGATATACATTCCATTAAACAATACTAAATACTAGATCACCTACACATCAGTTAAGTTGAGGGGTTTTTCCATGCAAAAAGTCACATTTAGATATTAACAAGCAATATGACTTTGTCAGCTTTCTAATTTAATGTATTGAAGGCAAAGATATTTAACACATAGTGAGAACTGCTACTATTTATCTCTCAATATTGTCTGTAAAAGTTATTCTTTCAGTGAGACAACAGAGCAAGCTTCTACAGTTGCACTACGTTTTGATAACAGTTAAATATTATTTTGATAATAACATATATTTCAATGTTGATGAATTTCATACTGTTCATTCATAATCTGATTACAATTCAAAAATAATTATATCAACAGCCCCATAACACACAAACACACCTCTTTCATAAATAACACACTTGTTCTGCAATAATGTTTTATGTTTCCTGTAATTTTTGTTAGGAAAGGACATGCCCGAAAGACACGACATGTTCTCCTTCTCTGAGGGTCCAGAAGAACATCCAAGAGGAACATTAAAAGCTGATGTTATGAGATTTTAAGACCAGTACAGGACATTCACTAAGAAACTACTTTTATTGTGAAAACAAAGATCTGCACACCGAATATTTTTCTAGTCTATCAGGACCATCATTTGTTTGTGACGCTGCCTGCACCTCAGAGAAGGGGTGGTTATAGTCAGGCTTATAAAAAAACAGTCAGCTGATCGAATGCACCTATTTCCACATCTACGACTCCATCAGCTGATTATTTCTATTTGCCTCACTTTATGATCTTCACATCACTTGTGCCTTGTACCGCAGACTTTGCAACGTCACAAATAAATGGGGCCAATCTTCAGTCAGATGTGAATATGGAATCTAACACTTTCAGTAAGAATAATGGACGAAAGGAGTGCAAATACAATACAATTTATTGAAATGTGAACCAAAAGTTAATCACATGTTTTAAATAAAAAGCACATATGGACAGAGGTGTAAACCTATTAAATGTATAAGTAAACACATTTAGTCAAATAACGTGACAGACTAGGCCTGTGCAGTTGGTATCAGCTTTGCCCAGCATGGGCTCCTCCATCAGGCCTGGTCCTCCTCGCTGAGGAAAGACCCTCAGTCCTCTCCACACCAACAGACTGGACGTCCATCACACAGAGGTTTCTCCCTGAAGTCTCTGCAGCCCTCTGGACACCACGCTGTCTCAATCCGTCCACACTGAATATGAGAGGGGAAATGAAAATAATAAATGCTTTAGACAATAAGAAATATAAAGTTGACTGTTGAGTTGCTCAGTTTTTTTAGATTGTCAATACTATTACTGTATAACTAATATCTCAGGTTAAGAGGCACCTTCAAATAAAGATTGGTCTTTAAATACATGTTGTCTTTTGAATTGTTTGTCTAAAGTCAAGGATCTAGAACTGGTACTTAGTTTTAATGATACAGTCTGGTTATTATGCTGTTTGGAGGAGGCCTCACAGGTAAGAGCACTAACTAGCTACCATCACATGTACCTTAGCTTGACTTAAATGTATTAAACGTATAGTTCAGTGATGGCAAAATATAAATAACTAATGTCATGCAAACATATTAATATTTGCTTGATTCCAGAGTTGAATTTAGCACAATTGCATACAAACGTTAAGGGATTTTAAGATTCGGAAGTCTTCGTTCTAAATAGAAAATAGCATGGATAATTTACAAAGGCTTTAAAAACACAGCAGGAGCCCAAGACAATTATAAAACTTGTCATTATTTCAGTACAGTTCAATTGGTTTTATTTTCATAAACGGTTATCAACCGTTAGTGCCAAAGCAGTAGGCTATAATATATGAATTACTGCTGTATAGACTACAATCACTACTTGTTTAGCTAGCATAAACTCAACAGAGCTAGCGTTAGCTGGCTGACTGACGTCATTTCGCCGCTAAACTGCACGATATAAAACGGTGGTCTTCAAAGCGGATTTAATCCTCAATCACAATAATAATATTCAAAGTAATACTGGGCAAGTAATGGGCAAAATGTACCGTTGATTGATGCGCCATGTCAGCGGACTGGTAGCGACACGAACCGTTAGCCCCGCAGTCTCCAGTCACCCGAGCCTCGTCCTTCTGATAGCTCCGCCCCTTCGCTCCGCCCCCCCCCCCCCCCCCACATCTACAGGTGAAAATTACTTTTGCGACACATTTATCGCAAGAAGTGTAGCAAAAGTCAAGACCGCAGATTCGTCGATGTATACTGCCACAGAGCAGATTCGTCAAGTTGTAATGACTGATTTGAGAGGTTGTAATAAATAAAGTTGCAGTTGTAATGGAAAATATATTTAAAAAATATGTATTTTTCTGCAAGTGAACATTTCATCTCTAAATTCATTTTTTTTCTACAAGCTACAAAACTTTTTTTTTTCTTCTGTGACTTCAAATTTGGTTCACAGTTACGTGGATATTTTATACAAGTGTAAATGTATGCACACAAACTCAGATTTTTTTTCTGCAAGTGCTCACATCAGGTTTTCACGCTCTCGCATTTTGCACCATATCTACCTTCATACACTGGCTACTACGGTCCGAGCTAAACCTGAGCGCGAGGGTAAACGTGGACATTCATAACGTGAGGTGTAAACCAGAGATTTTACCACCAGGTGTAAATATGAGAGTCTTGCATAAGGGGTAACCTCGAGAGTTAAGTGAGAGGTACACTTTTTGAGTTTGACGTTGGGGGCTAATCAAAGGAAACCCCAATTTTAAATTCGGTCGTGAAGTGTAAACCCGAGAGATTAGCACGAGCTGTAAACCCGAGAGATTAGCACGAGCTGTAAACCCGAGGCTTTCTGCGTCGGGAGGAAACCAACACTTTAACGTGATATGTGTTAGAAATTAAAATCAATGTTGATATGGCGTAATTTGAATTAAATAAACTATTTAATTTAAATCAGTTTTATTCTGAAAAACCTGAAGTTCAATAACTATTAATTTAATACTTTTATTCTGAAAATGCTTCACTTCCGGTTAGCATTAGCATGTGGCGAAATGCTGCATTTTCAAACCATGAATCAAAGGTGAAATGACATGTGATGTTGTACACTGAGCACACTGGGTTTAGCACTCATGTATTTCCGCTGAATAATGTTTATTAGGGAATGTTTAAATAACCACAGACACCAGAATGATGTAATTTAACAATACAACAAGGCAGGAATTGCATTGGACCCGCCCCCAACGACGTCGGCCAATAGGAGAAGACCTCAGATGACAACAGGAAGAGCAAGCCAAAGATTGACCTCTTCTACCTGCTGACCTGGACTGACCGGGCGGATGAGGAGAGCGCCTCCACTCCACATTTCATGTTGTACACCACCGCATCTTTTGTGGAATTAAATGCTGTTCACTTTTATAAGCTTCCCTTGACTCTTTTCAGTCTCTCCTGCCTTCAGGGCTCTAGAATTCACTAACACATGTCAACTCTATAGTTTAAATTCATGGCGAAACCATGAACCAGGTATGTCCGTTGTAAATCCCTGATGTTGAATGATGTCCTTTCTGGTGTTCCTGTCTTCACGTGGAACCGACTTGCCTTAGAGGTCGTATCTATGGATTCACCTGCTTAAAGGTTTGAAACGAAGATGTTAAGAAAGGGGTAAATGAGAGTTTTACAATACGTGTAAACCAAGAGGTTACTGTGAGTTATTAACCTGGGACTTTAAAGAGGGTAAACTAGTGTTTAACGTTGGGGTAAAGTACAGTGTCTTGGGCACATGTGTCAAACCCAAGGCCCGGGGGCCAAATCAGGCCCGTGGTGGATTTAATTTCGGCCCGCAGGATAATTTCTAATCACTATTAGATCTGGCCCGCCGGTATATTGCACCTTCCCTCCATCCTGAGGGTCTCCTCCGCTCAGAGCCGGAGCCCACACATTGATGACCTGCACCCTGATGAGAGGCCAAGTGTCTGAGCTAGCATCACAGAGCAGCAACCTGAGTTCAAAGGATGCTTCCTTCTGCACTTCCTCTCAGGACAGCAGGGCATGTTTGGTTTCTCTCTGAGGGGAATAGTTTTGTTGAAGCTGTTGTTGGCCTGTGGGGAAATGTACTCATAAGAGTGACTCTGGAGAAGCTGCAGAGGGGTAATAGAGACTTTAGCGTGAGGGGTAATAGAGACTTTAGCGTGAGGGGTAATAGAGACTTTAGCGTGAGGGGTAATAGAGACTTTAGCGTGAGGGGTAATAGAGACTTTAGCGTGAGGGGTAATAGAGACTTTAGCGTGAGGGGTAATAGAGACTTTAGCGTGAGGGGTAATAGAGACTTTAGCGTGAGGGGTAATAGAGACTTTAGCGTGAGGGGTAATAGAGACTTTAGCGTGAGGGGTAATAGAGAGTTAGCGTGAGGGGTAATAGACTTTAGCGTGAGGGGTAATAGAGACTTTAGCGTGAGGGGTAATAGAGACTTTAGCGTGAGGGGTAATAGAGACTTAGCGTGAGGGGTAATAGAGACTTTAGCGTGAGGGGTAATAGAGACTTTAGCGTGAGGGGTAATAGAGAGTTTAGCGTGAGGGGTAATAGAGACTTTAGCGTGAGGGGTAATAGAGACTTTAGCGGTAGAGTTAGCGGAGGGTAATAGAGAGTTTAGCGTGAGGGGTAATAGAGACTTTAGCGTGAGGGGTAATAGAGAGTTTAGCGTGAGGGGTAATAGAGAGTTTAGCGTGAGGGTAATAGAGACGTTAGCGTGAGGGGTAATAGAGACTTTAGCGTGAGGGGTAATAGAGACGTTAGCGTGAGGGGTAATAGAGATTAGCGGAGGGTATAGAGTTAGCGTGAGGGGTAATAAGAGTTTAGCGTGAGGGTATAGAGACTTTAGCGTGAGGGGTAATAGAGACTTTTAGCGTGAGGGGTAATAGAGAGTTCAGCGTGAGGGGTAATAGAGACGTTTAGCGTGAGGGGTAATAGGAGAGTTTAGCGTGAGGGGTAATAGAGAGTTTAGCGTGAGGGGTAATAGAGACTTTAGCGTGAGGGGTAATAGAGACTTAGCGGGAGGGGTAATAGAGAGTTTAGCGTGAGGGGTAATGGAGAGTTTAGCGTGAGGGGTAATAGAGAGTTCAGCGTGAGGGGTAATAGAGAGTTCAGCGTGAGGGGTAATAGAGACTTTAGCGCGAGGGGTAATAGAGACTTTAGCGTGAGGGGTAATAGAGAGTTTAAGCGTGAGGGGTAATAGAGACTTTAGCGTGAGGGGTAATAGAG
>JAMFTG010001738.1:0-40000 GCA_023974075.1 Chaenocephalus aceratus
AAATCAGAGTGGCATCAAGGGCAACATGGATACTGCAGACAGCTTTAATAATCATTTTATTTCTGCTGGCTCAATCTTTGATTCGAGCGACTCAGGGATGATCGCTGCAGAAGGAGAGCCAGGTCCTCCGCCACTTGACCCTGATCAACTGTTCACCTTTGCCCCCATCTTGACCTCTCAGGTTCACAAAGCTGTAATGAGCCGAGATGTAGAGAAGTCTTCAGGCCCAGACGAGACAGAGCCGTTCTTCTTCAAAGTTGCTGCAGGTCTGATTGCAGAACCCATAACCTCTCTTTTGAATCTCAGTCTTTGTGCTGGGGAATGACCTGGCTCGTGGAAGTCGGCCATGGTTCTCCCCTTGCTAAAGGGCGGAGACCCCTCTGTCTGTAATGCCCAAAGTCTTTGAATCTCTTGTAAACGAACAACTGAAGAAGTTTCTAACTGACCGTAATATTCTTAGCGAGTCTCAGTCAGGCTTCAGATCAGGCCAGAGTACTACTCAGCGGCTATGCTAGTCTCAAATGACATCATTGAAGCACTAGACAAGAAAGAACCCTGTGCAGCATTGTTTGTTGATCTGTCTAAAGCTTTTGATTCTGTGGATCATGCATTGCTGCTGCAGAGGCTTGGCTGCAGAGGTCTTGGCAAAATGGCTTTGAGCTGGTTTAAAAACTATCTGAAAGAACTCAGTGTGTCTCAGTAGAAGATTACACCTCAGCTGCTCTTACTGTAAACAAAGGTGTTCCACAAGGCTCTATTTTGGCCCCTGTCTTATTCTCCATCTTTATAAATGAACTAGGAAATGGGATAAACCCAGCACGGTTTCATTTATACGCCGATGATACAGTTGTTTACACAGTGGCTTCCTCTTTACCTCAGGCCATAGAGCTTCTACAGGATGCTTTTAATACACTGCAACACTCCTTGCTCAGGCTAAGACTGGTCCTTAATGCAAAGAAGACCAAGTACATGACCTTCTCTCGCTCTCGAGCTAATACAGCTGTCCCTCCGATTCTTACACTGGAAGGGACATGCCTTGACAAAGTAGCATCCTACAAATATCTGGGCATATGGATTGATGAGAAGATGGCCTTTGATGTTCATATTGGGAACCTACTGAGAAAACTTAGACCTAAACTGGGCTTTTTCTTTCGTTTAAGGAAATGTTTCCCGTCTGAAGCCAGGAAGAGAATTGTGCAGAGTTCCTTTCTGTCTGTATTAGACTATGGCGATGTGATCTATATGCATGCTTCTTCCTCCCTGCTTAAAAGCTGGACTCTGCGTACCATACTGCTCTACGCTTTGTAACGGGTGCAGGCTCTCGCACCCACCACTGCACTTTGTATCAGTCCTTAGGACTGGTCCTCTCTGTCACCAAAGAAGACAATCACACATGTTGATTTTTATCCTTAAGTCATTCCTCGGTAAGCTGCCCTTATATATCTCCAGACTTCTGTCCTTTTATACTTGCTTTTTTAATACTAGACGAGCAGCAAATGGGATGCTTTTAAATGTTCCTTTGATGCAGTCAGAGCTCGGTAAAGCTGCATTCTCCCACTATGCTCCCGTTTTATGGAATACGCTGCAAGTCAAACTTTGTCTAGAGGCACTTCCTGCTGTACATGCTTTTAAAGGTATGCTACGGTTAGCCCTTCATGAAACATGTAGCTGTGTGACCTGATGCTATTGCTGATGTGAGTATGCTTCTTGCCACTGCACAAATGGCCTTCTGTATTTATATTTGAATTGTATGTTTTTTTGTTTAATGCCCTTGTTTTATGTTGAAACTTGTTGTGTGCCGTGTTGGTCAGGACTCCCTGGAAGAAGAGGTCTTGTATCTCAATGGGACATTCCTGGATAAATAAAGGATAAATAAAAAATATATATATATATTCGTTGGATTGATTCGGTGAAATTGGACGATTCTCCACGGCACACCAGAGGTTGATAATCAGGGATTCACAGGATGTAGTTGGAGGGGGGGGGTCTTCCTGTTGGATTCACTCAGATGATCACACCTCCTGCATCAGGCCGGCTCTACAAATGCTAATGCTACGGATGAACAGTCAAATAAAATGAAGTCTTTTCCTACCAATTTCCCCTCGACCTCGAGGGAACAGTCAAGGAAACGTGTGAAAGAGAATTCATTCACGAGGACGTTTCTTCATTCTGGTTCATAGGGATCTCATTCAGGATTAAGAGGAAAAATAAAGGAAATCAAGACCCTCTTTCAAACATAATCTATTGAGAAGGACGTTGTATCCTTAGTGTTAATGTCATTTGGAGTTTAAATGTTGCAAATACAAGGAATTATGGAACGGCAGCATGTCCTTCTCTTTCCATTGAAGTTAATATAAAGCCTCAAAATTAATTTCAATTGCTGTAGTTCCTTTATAGCCCAACATTAGCCTCCTTTAGCTTAGCGGTGGTGAGGTGAAGTCATGTGACCGTGCTGTAGTTCCTTTCTAGCCCAACATTAGCTGCCTTTAGCTTAGCGGTGGTGAGGTGAAGTCATGTGACCGTGCTGTAGTTCCTTTATAGCCCAACATTAGCCACCTTTAGCTTAGCGGTGTTGACGTGAAGTCATGTGACCGTGCTGTAGTTCCTTTATAGCCCAACATTAGCCTCCTTTAGCTTAGCAGTGGTGAGGTGAAGTCATGTGACCGTGCTGTAGTTCCTTTATAGCCCAACATTAGCCTCCTTTAGCTTAGCGGTGGTGACGTGAAGTCATGTGACCGTGCTGTAGTTCCTTTATAACCAACATTAGCCGTCTGCCAAATAGCTGATAGCACTATATACATGTTGTCTGGTTGTTCTCTTTGTATCTCCCAGGTACTCTCAATAGGGTTTTATAAATACTTAATATTACTAAATACCATTACTGCTGAGCGTGTGGTTTTTAATCAAGATGTCTTCCCTGTGTACCTGTTTGTGCGTCAGCTCTAATGTGTAGATGCAGCTGAGTCTAAGCATAATAAATGACTGTTTCTTCTCTATTTATATTATTTAACTCCCAGTTTGAGACATTTTTCTTGATTTTGCCACCTGCTCAAAGTAAGTAGAGTTGCGTTTGTTCTGCTAACTGTGAGGCTGGAGGTTTAATCCCAGCTTCCAGCGGCTCTTCATCAGAGAAAGGTCAGGAAACACTGAGTAACTCATTTAATGCATAACTTAAGTCTGGATAAAGAGCCTCTGAACACGATTAGCTGCTGTTACTTCATCAGCGCCTGACATTTAGCACCAGTAAAATGAAAAATAAGCATAATTAATCTGCAGCCGTCTGAGTGTAGACTCTGTGTGTGTGTGTGTGTGTGTGTGTGTGTGTGTGTGTGTGTGTGTCTGTGTGTGTGTTGTGTGTGTGTGTGTGTGTGCATGTGTGTGTGTGCGTGTGTGTGTGTCTGTGTGTGTGTCTGTATGTGTGTCTGTATGTGTGCATGTGTGTGTGTGTATTTGTGTGTGAGTGTGTGTGTCTGTGTGTGTGTATTTGTGTGTGTGTGTGTGTGTGTGTGTGCGTGCGTGTGTGTGTGTGTGTGTGTGCGTGCGTGTGTGTGTGTGTGTGTGTGTGTGTGTGTATTTGTGTGTGAGTGTGTGTGTCTGTGTGTGTGTGTATTTGTGTGTGAGTGTGTGTGTCTGTGTGTGTGTGTGTGTGTGTGTGTGTGTGCATGTGTGTGCGTGTGTGTGTGTGTGTGTGTGTGTGTGTGTGTGTGTGTGTGAGTGTGTGTGTGTGTGTGTGTGTGTGTGTGTACATGTGTGTGTGGTTGCTGTTGTTTACAGGAGTTGAAATTGTTTTCGATTGAAATTCACTCAGTTAAGATAAATCAAAGATACTTGTTTTGGTTGTTCTCCAGACTTTATTTGATTTCTTTACTATCTTGTTGTTGCTTTGTAGACTTGTGTTGTCTGTTGTTGGCTGTGATGCATTGCCGTGTTGAAGTCGCTCATCACCGTCTCTCTCTCATGGTGTTGCATCATTTTCTGTCTGTTTATGACTTCGATAAAGCAGTCGTGTTGAACAGTGGCTCTGGTCCTGTTTCCACATTCAGTCATTTATCCACGTTCGGTTTATTGGTACTGTGTCTGTTCTTCACCCTCTTTGTTGTGCTGTTGAGCAGAAGTGTTCGCTCTGGTGAACAATAAAGTTGTATTCTAGTCTTTTATTTTGTCCGTCAATCCTGCCACGCATGGTGTATATGTATCTATTGACCTCTCTCTCTCACACCGTGCCGTCACTGCAGACGTGATGTCCTCTCTGGAGGTTTGCAAATCTTTATTCCCAGATTTAAACGTGTGGTCAGACTCATCACCTCGTGTTACTGAGCGTCAGGTGAGGCTGCACTCTTTCATCTTCACAGGATCGGTGAGACAATGTTCGATAAATGGCTGAATGTGCAAACAGGACCAGAGCCGCTGTTTGGAAATACTGCTTTCTTACGATACGATAATACTTGAATGGTCAGATCAAGTCTGAAATGCTCCTTGCATCACAGCAGATCCATGTGGAACATCAACAGACAAACATCAAGACACACGAGAAACAAACTGTTACGATACGTCTGTGTTGTGTTTTTGTCATGTCTGGTTCTGTCTTTGGTTTCCTGTCTCTGTGTTTCCCCCCCGTCTTGTCTGTTACTGCTGATTGTGTGCGCCTGGTGCCCGGTGTTGTCTCCTCCCCTCTCACCTGTGTCCTGTTCAGTTGATTAGTTTGTGTGCATTTAGGTTCTGGTTTTTCTGTTGGTCTTTGTGGGATTATTTGATGTTGTTGGAAGGTTTTTTGTTCAGAGGGATTTTTGTGTTTTTTGCCTTGCCTTATTTTTACTGTGTTGCTAGTTTTTGTAATAAAAGTATTTTTGAATTAGAATATTCTGCTTTTGGGTCCAGTGTACCTTGCCCTCCAGCCGTGACCGAATAATCCCACCAGAATATGGACCCAGCGGATATTGAGGATTTTGAGTTACATCTGTTCGATCTAGACTTTTCCCTTCTTCTTCTTCTTTCGTGTAACGTCAGAGGTCCAACTCGGTGTCGTGTAGCCATGCCCGCATCTGTGGTCCTAAGTCGAAGAGGCTGGCTTCCGAGGGTGGTCTATATAAAGGGCAGGTGGTTATTATATGTTCGGCAGTCTGTTCAGTCTGCCAGGCCCCACTTCTTCATTGATGTTTTGAAGCGACCGACCCCAGTTCGTAGGCGGTTTAGTGTGGTCCATTGCCGGCGTGGTAGGTCGTCTCCTCCTATGGCGCCATCTCCTGGGTCCCAGATGTAGCGATGGATTCGGGAGGGCCCGGCTAGCTCCCACTCCTGCTTCCAAGCAGCCGCCAACCATGCATCTCTGGAGAGGTCCTCAGAGGTGGAGTTGAGAATCTCTTGTGCTGCCTTGTTGAAGGGGAGGCGGGACTTGAGCCTACTTAGAGGCGCTGCTCTCGTTGTCGTGTTATGCAGGATGTGCCAGTCATGCTTTTGGGCTTTCCTGGCCAGGGTGAGGGTGGCAGCCTCCCGTCGGAGGCCAGAGCTATTCCCGCAAGGACTGGCAAGAGGGACACAGGGGTAGGCTTCAAGCATCCAGTTATAATCCTGAGGACGTTGTTGATGACCACGTCAACCTTACTTGCGTGAGGGCTTCTGCTCCAGGCTGGGGCGCAGTATTCCGCTGCAGAGAAGACAAGGGCTTGGGTCGATATTCGCAGCGTCTTAGCGCAGGCTCCCCAGGTTGTTCCAGCGAGGCGGCGGATCAGCGTGACCCTTGATGTTACCTTGGCCTTGACTTCTTCAAGGTGTTGTTTGAAGGACAGTGTCCGATCCAGACGCACACCGAGGTACTTCGGGGCTTGCTTGACCTCCAGACGTTTATTGTTGACACGCACCTCAAGTTCCCTCCTAGCTTCTCTGGTGCTAAGATGGTATGCCGCAACTGTCTTTCCGATGTTGAGCTGTAGACGCCACCTTTGAAAGTATGCTACCAGGGTGCCCAGGTCGTCGTTAAGGCCATCTTCCATTGCCTTCCATGTTGGTCGTCTCAGCATGATGGCTAGATCGTCTGCAGGAGGAGAAGACGACAGCCTTCATGTGGCCTCCTCTGTGAGTAGCAAGAAATGGTGCAAGACCAACTTGCAAAACGAATGTCGCCAACCAAACGTCGAGCTGGTAGGCCTAAGAACGGCGGACGGGCAGTCATCCCGTCGATAACCAAGGCCTGGCAGTGCTTCAACTCAATGTCGAGGGCCTAACCAACAACTTTTCCCTTCAATGTTATTTTGTCGAGTGGAGTGTAACCTCGTCAAGAAGGGACAAAGAGGCTATCTCAAAAAGGCAGAAATGGAGGTGTCTAACATGCTATGGTTGAGAAACTCGTTGCCTCAATGGCTCAGAGTTTTCTCACGCAGCCCTGAGGGCCAGTCTCCATTTTCTGACCCTTTTTTGGGATCCCGCCTGGCGTTTGGAGGTCCAGGGAGCCTTCAAAAGACCTCTAAAAGATGCAAGGTCAGGAAACCGGCTCGTACTCAGGTACCGGTCCAAGCAGCCATGGTTCCGGCTCCAGTGCCGGCTCCAGCAGCCATGGTCCCTGCTCCAGAACCGGACCTTACAGCCATGTTTCCGTGCTTCAGTGCCGGCTCACACAGTCATGGTACAGTGCTCCAGTACCATCCCACACAGCCAGGGTCCAGGCTTCTGTTCCGTGCCCAGCAGCCATGGATCCGTGCACCAGTACCATCCCACACAGCCAGGGTCCAGGCTTCTGTTCCGTGCCCAGCAGCCATGGATCCGTGCACCAGTACCATCCCACACAGCCAGGGTCCAGGCTTCTGTTCCGTGCCCAGCAGCCATGGATCCGTGCACCAGTACCATCCCACACAGCCAGGGTCCAGGCTTCTGTTCCGTGCCCAGCAGCCATGGATCCGTGCACCAGTACCGGCCCACACAGCCATGGTTCCGGCTCCAGAACCGGCCCCAGCAGCCATGGTTCCGGCCCCAGTTCCGGCCCCGGCAGCCAAGGTTCCGGCTCCAGTACTGGCTCCCCGGCCAACGCCAGCCCCCGTGTTATATCAGTGGTTCGGCCCACTCCAGCTCCCCGTGTCCTGTCGACGTACCGGCCGACTCCAGCACCTCGTCTCCTGTTGGCTCTCCGGCCGACGCCGGCTCCCCGTGTCCTGTAGGCGTACCGACCAACGCGAGTTCCCTCTCAAGTCCCCTCTCGAGTCCCCTCTCGAGTCAACTCTCCAGTTCCCTTTCAAGTCCCCTCTCAAGTTCCCTCTCGAGTCTCCTCTCAAGTTTCCTCTCAAGTTCCCTCTCCAGTTCCCTCTCGAGTTCCCTCTCGAGTCCCCTCTCATGTCCTCTCTCAAGTTCCTTCTCGAGTCCTCTCTCAAGTTCCTTCTCGAGTCCCCTCTCGAGTCTCCTCTCGAGTACTCTCTCAAGTTGCTTCTCAGGTCATCTCTCGAGTCTCTTCTCAAGTCCCCTCTCAAGTCTCTTCTCAAGTCCCCTCTCAAGTTCACTCTCAAGTCACCTCTCGAGTCCCCTCTCGAGTCTCCTTTCAAGTCCCCTCTCGAGTCCCCTCTCTAGTCTCCTCTCGAGTCTCCTCTCGAGTCCCCTCTCAAGTTCCTTCTCAGGAACCGTTGGAGGTTCCGCTGGGGGTCCTGCCAACTGCATGTCCTGCCAACTGCATGTCCTGTGCCGTTGGAGGTCCCGCCAACTACTCTTCTGCCAGGGGTCCTGCCAACCCTAAGTCCTGTGCCGTTGGAGGTCCCGCCGACTACCCTTCTGCCGGGGGTCCTGCCATCCCTATGTCCTGTGCCGCTGGAGGTCCCGCCGACTACTCTTCTGCCGGGGGTCCTGCCAACCCTATGTCCTGTGCTGTTGCAGGCCCCGCCGACTACTCTTCTGCCGGGGGTCCTGCCAGCCCTATGTCCTGCGCCGTTGGAGGCCCCACCAACTACTCTTCTGCCGGGGGTCCTGCCAGCCCTATGTCCTGTGCTGTTGCAGGCCCCGCCGACTACTCTTCTGCCGGGGGTCCTGCCAGCCCTATGTCCTGCGCCGTTGGAGGCCCCACCGACTACTGTCTCGCCGGGGGTCCTGCCAACCCAATGTCCTGTGCCGTTGGGGGTACCGACACCAGCCCTTGCTCCGTCGGGGGTCCTACTGATGCCGGCCCATGTTCCATCCAGGGTCCCGTCTACGCCTGACCCGCCAGGGGTTCCACCAGCTCCTGCCCGTCCTTGTGTCCGGCCCCCTGACTTTCCCGGCCGCGGCCCTCGCCCTCGGGCCCGGCCCCCTGACTCTTCCAGCCGCTGCCTTCGCCCTCATGCCCGGCCCCCTGAGTTTGCCCGCTGTGGCCTTCGCCCCTTTATGAACTCTGCCTTGCCCCCGGGCCGTCCGCCAGAGACCCCCTCCATGGACTCTGCCTTGCCCCCGCGTCGTCCGCCAGAGACCCCCTCCATGGACTCTGCCTTGTCCCGGGTCGTCCACCCGAGACCAACTTCCGGGTCCTCCGTTGTGCCCCTGGGCTGTCGGCCCGAGCCCGTCCTCCGGACCCCCTCCACCCACCCTGCTGGACGTTTTTTGGACTTTTTAGGGACGTCTGGGATCCGTCCCTTGAGGGGGGGGGGGTAATGTTACGATCTGTCTGCCCATTGACTTTGAATAGGGATGACGTCACTTTGCCTCGCTTTTCGCTGAACTGCATTGTGGGGGAGCGAAGCGAAGATTTCCAGGATTTCCAGGATTCAAAAGTTGAGCAATGTTCAACTTTTGAAGCTGAGCTGGAAGCGTCAGCCAATCAAACACGTTTATGCAAATCTGACAGTAAAAGCGCTAGCCAATCAAACCGCGTGTAAGCAGGGAGAACCAGACCTAGGTTCATTTCCTCATATTCCAAACGAGAAATTACGGTAGCAAATCATCCGGTTCTTTACGAACAGAACTATTAACGGGATACAAACCGGAGGAACCAGGCATGGAGGGAGGTGGCAGAGACAGTGGGTGAAACTGGGAGGTTTTCGCCTGTTTGGGGAGTTTATATATATATTGATATATAGATATATTGCTCGCATAAAATCCACGGGGTTTTTTGCTTTGTATGTCGGGGGCGGGAGATTCATGTGATTGGTTGTTGGTCGCGTTGCTCGCAAAAAATCCCCAAGCTTTCAGACTCAGCTCCAAGATTTTCAAGATTTTTGAAAAGCTGCTGTGTGGACGTACCGTTACTGCTGATTGTGTGCGCCTGGTGCCCGGTGTTGTCTCCTCCCCTCTCACCTGTGTCCTGTTCAGTTGATTAGTTTGTGTGCATTTCGGTTCTGGTTTTTATGTTGGTCTTTGTGGGATTATTTGATGTTGTTGGAAGGTTTTTTGTTCAGAGGGATTTTAGTGTTTTTTGCCTTGCCTTATTTTTACTGTGTTGCTAGTTTTTGCAATAAAAGTATTTTTGAATTTGGATATTCTGCTTTTGAGTCCTGTGCACCTTGCCGTCCAGCCGTGACACAAACAACATGTAACATAACAGCAGGATGAGTGAGAGGTGCTCAAAGAGCCTTCAGCGTGCATTTGATCTGGGATTTAGTCATGAACAGACAAGAAGATACCAAAAAGTGATGAGAGAAAGACGGTGATGAACACCTTCCTCATGGCAATGCGTCACAACCAACAACAGACAACACAAGTCTACAAAAGATCAATCTAATCAAATAAAGTCTACACAACAAAACCACGCAGTCTACTGTCCCGCAGCTGCTGCCTCTCTGTTGGACTCCGGTACTGCACATTACTCACGAGACGTTGTATAAAAAAGTAAATTAGTGGGGCGCACGCACTAGCCACTCCGCCAGCGCCACAGTCACCCCCGTCGTGCGGGCCGGATGTGGCCCGCGGGCCGCCAGTTGATGGTCACTGCTGTACATAATGCACAGTCACTATATCAAACAGTCGGTCAGAGGACAAGTACTTCATATCCGCACAGAAGTGTATCAATGAGAAGGTTGACTGTGGAAGAAAGATTATCCAAAGAAGAAATAAAGAGGTGACTATAATAGAAACATATGATACTCACTTTCTTCCTTTAATGATATCATTTTGTGATTCTTATTTGCTAATGTTTATCTATATTTACTCAACATTCCATATCAAGAAGATGTGTTGCAGTGTTGTTAGTTACTCTCTATGTGCACCAACAGTATGACTTTCATCTCAGTTAATAATAACAATAATTGAACTGAGCACTTCCTGATACGGCCTCCCTGCCTACACTTCCAGCAAGCTCCTCCCCTCCCTTTCTCCTCTCCCTGTGTTTACACATGCAACCCAGACTCAGACAGAGCGCTCTCTGTGTGACTGAACTTTCTTGTAAGAACTAAAATACGACAGCTGAATGGTTTGATTCTCTATCCACATTCTCTATATACATTCCCACATTCCCACTAACGCAACATGAACCTGTGCTCATCATCGTCAGCCTCTCACACCTGAGGGCTCTTCACCATGAGATCAGCTGCAACATGAGTTCATGGCTCACCTGTAACCCTCACACTGCAGACCTGAGATCAGCAGGAGAGGACTCTTTAAACTAGAGACCCTACATGCTGATATACACCTGAACATCAGCAGGAGAGGAGTCTTTAAAGTAGAGACACTACATACTGATATACACCTGAACATCAGCAGGAGAGGACTCTTTAAAGTAGAGACACTACATACTGATATACACCTGAACATCAGCAGGAGAGGACTCTTTAAAGTAGAGACACTACATACTGATATACACCTGAACATCAGCAGGAGAGGACTCTTTAAAGTAGAGACACTACATACTGATATACACCTGAACATCAGCAGGAGAGGACTCTTTAAAGTAGAGACACTACATAATGATATACACCTGAACATCAGAGGAGAGGACTCTTTAAAGTAGAGACACTACATACTGATATACACCTGAACATCAGCAGGTAGGTAGTTAAAGATATTAAAAACAAACATATGAAACGTTTTAAATTCACATAAAGGTGTTTTAAACCTTTCCCTGAAGTCCCCTCGTCATGCTTTAGATGTCTCATTCGTTCCTTCTACATGTTCCCTCTTCAGACATGTATTTCAATTAGAAAAACTAAACGAAGAGAGTTATCCTGAAACAAACCGAGTGAAATGAAACCAACCGCTCAGTCTTCATCCGATCGTCCTCCCGCCCTCGTGAGGACATTTGTTCCAAACTCAAGTGATGGATTAATCTTCCTCGCTGTTATTCATAAAGGTCTCGAGAGGCTTAACACACATTTCAAACGGCAGCACAGTGAGAGATGGATTTTCCAAGAGACTGATTTTAACCTTATGAGCGTGGAACAAAGAGCTTTCACTGCACTTGTGAATGAGAAGGCCATGTTCAGTGTGCGTCCTTTCATCATGACAGCAGGGATCACAGCTTTGCTCCAACGAGTCGCCTTCACTCCCAACAGCTGGGAGAGAAGCTTGTAGTAAACCCTGCTTCACACACAAACCTTTGTGTGCTGCTCATACGTTTCTAAACCCCTTCGAACTACCTGCTTCACAAATCAGCTTCTTTTCATGTAAGCTGAACCATTTCATTGTTGAGTATTCTTCTCTTTGTTGGTTGGTGGCACTCAGAGGCCTGTTCTATCAGGTTCAGCCCTGCTAGCTGCTGCAGGGGAAGGAAGCAAAGACAGTCAATCTGAAATATCTCAATGCCTACTCCACGCATTACAAAGACATTCAAGGGACCAACACGATTATTTCTTTAGTTCTTGGTCATCCCATGATAAGATAAGAAGTACTTTATTGATCTCAATGTGGGACATGTTTGTGTTGCAGCACCATAAACAGACATGGCATGGTACAATTACAATTAAAAGACTAGAAATAAACAAGAAAGTAGAAAATATGCTCCATCTAGCGCCAAGTCAAAGTTGTCTCTAATCCTTAAAGAAACCACTACCCAGTTGTTGAAAAGAGAGTCTCTAACCAGCCTGTGCTCCTGCATGTGTAAGAAATAACAGAGCAGCATGAAAAGCAATAAACATCAGAAACATTAGAGAGCAGTAGAAATGATTTAGTGCCCAGCAGAGCCTGGATGTGAGTTTCATATCTGCAGACTTCCAGCGCTTTCTCCTCAAGACGCACTTATCTGTGGCTGTCTGTGCCCTGCTGTCACGATTATTCAAATCCTCTCCGTGAGAGCAGGGAGAGGGAATTTCAGGTGCCAATTACCACTGTCCCCTGTCTTTCTGCACATCATTATACAAAGATTATTAAACCTCCTGAGTCTCAGAGAAAACCCATATCAGCCTCTAACTCGTCTTCCCCTGGGAGAGGGGAAGTTTGTGTGGGTTATTATTACATCTATACTTCAGCTGGAACAGAAGTTGTATAAACAGAACGTGTTGAACCGAGAAATGAGAGTCCTGACTGCTTATTTAACTGATGTAACACAATGTAATTTAATACCCTCTAATGATACCATGAGTCACCATGTGAGGGGGAGTTAGAGTCCAAGGTCCGGTGCAGCCAGACTTAAAAGTAAAGTGTCATTGTTAGCACACATCTTATTAATCTAATATTTTAACCGGTTCTTCTATGAAAACTTCCAGGTTAACTTGGGTTTTCATACCTATAGACCAAGATGCTGACATCCAAAACTCAAGACGGCCAATAAAACCAAGATGGTGAGGCCAAAGAGTAAGATGGCGAATTCCAAAATCCAACATCGAAGAACGAAGATAGTGAAGCTCAAGAACCCAGATTACTGCAAACTAAAAACGTGATGGATGCAACCAAATAATAAGATGGTAACGTCAAAAAAAGCAAGTTGGTGACGGCCAAAAGCCGAGATGTGGACGACCAAGAACAAACATGGCCATTTCCAAATACTAAGATGGCAAAAGCTGAAAAATAAGAAGACTGAGGCCAAACAACATTGAAAAAACAACGACGTTGAAAAAACAATATTTCCAAAACCAAGATAGTTGAGTCCAAAAACCCAAATGGGAATGTCCAATAACCAGGGCGGCGTCGAGTCAAATGCCTTTGAATGGTCTTGACTTGGATTTGAGTGCAAAGATTTAGATAGCAACACATTTAAAACGGCCAAAAACCATCATGGACAAAAACCATCATGGCGACGTTGAAAAACCAAAATGCAAATGTTCAATGTCTAAGACAGAGTTGAGTCAAAAGCCAAGATTACCAAATAAAACCAATATGGCTTCCAAAGCCAAGATGTGGACAAACAAGAAGAAAGATGGCAATTTCCAAATACTAAGATGGCTAAAAAACAAGAAGACTGCGGCCAAAAACCAACAACGTCCAAAAACCCAAATGGTAATGTTCAATGACTAAGACGGCGTCGAGTCAAAAGTCAAACTTGAAGCTTAAAAATCGATGTCTACAATCGAATGGATGACAGGAAGTGAGAACGTTAAATTCATATTAACACCCTGCTGAATGAATGAATTGGTGCTTTATCATCCAAACTAGATGTTTAGAATTGGTATACAATTCACAGCAGCCCAATGAGGCAAGACACGTTTATTTATATAGCACTTTTCAACACAAGGCAATTCAAATGGCTTTACAAAAGGGAAAGACATTAAGAGCATACATTAGAAAAGGTTTAAAAGCAAAGACAATAACACATGAATAACACAGGTACACGAATACAAGTTACAGTTCAGTGTGAGATGTGAATAGTTCAATTAAAAGAAAAGTCTTCAGCCTGGATTTAAAAGTAGTAAGAGTTGCAGCGGACCTGCAGGTTTCTGGGAGTTTGTTCCAGACATTTGACCAAATCCCATTGCTCGAGTCTTCCCGTGAAATTATAGTTCTGTAGACACTTTTCTAACCTTTTTATATTCCTTTCATCTCTTTCAATCCTTTTGCATCCCCACACACATTTTCCTGTTTTACCAACCCAGTCTCACAACAAAACGTGTAATATCTACTTTTCTCCACAGGGCACAACGTAGTATATCCACAAAAACGTGACATGGATTAAATATTTTGTAAAAAAAAACCATGGAGCTCAAATAAAAAAAAAATCTCACTGGGAAAGTTTGCGATCACGTGACGTGGGCACCGGGCATTAGAAATGCAGAGGAACACATATTGTACCCATGTCACGTCTTCAGAGGGTTATTTGTGAATATACTACGTTTTGCCCAGTGGACCAACGAAGCTATTACACGTTGTTTTTGTGAGACTGGATTGGTTCTACTGTTACCCGAACCCATCGTTGACTTTTAAACCACTTTTCTTTTCAATTCCCACAATCAGGATATCAAAACCTGTACGAGTAATAATAGGAGTAACTTGGCCTCCACACATGAACAGGTTTCCCATGATTCTTTAGTGAACATCTGTTTATTGTAAAGCTTTCCTGAGAAAAACAGCACCATATGTTTTTCTTGGCAGATATCTGGAGTCCAGAGTACATCAGAAATCAGACATGATGTATCCCCCCCCCCACCTTCCCCCGTTACTCCTCACTGAATCTGTCCCATTAAAGCCTCGTAAAAACAATACCAGAGACATGCATTCATTTTTCATCCCACACAATGCTTGTCAGTAAAAGTAATTTCGCTGCCAGTTTGAGTTCCTTTCCACCTGCTGTGTGATTTTTAGAAAAATACCAAAAAGGTGTGTGAACAGCAGCAGCAGCAGCAGAGAGTGTGTGTTGTGTCACTAAATACCACTGTAAACCTCAGTAAGCGTGTGAGTGTGTAAGTGTTTAGCAGAACGTGACTATCAGACAGCTCTTAAGTATGTATGCCTCATTCACTCCGAGCCACTCAATCTGCAGTAAACGGACCAAATCAACGTCGGTGATTAACTCAATAAAGACATTTGATAAACAGTGGATACTTGTTATATAATTGTCCCATTTTCTTGCAATCAATGTCCATTTTATGGATTTAAGGTATTGTTCTTCAAATGTCCTCTCAGCATTTTGTTTCCACTGCACATTTCCTGCTTCCTCCGAATGGCCCTGGTTTCCACAGCTGAGAAATACATCATTCTGTAGCACATAAATAATAGATAGAAAACACAAAACAAGTAATTACATCTTCCAGTCGTCTCAGAGGGTTTTGTGCTCCATTCGTTCTGGTGCTTTGACTTCTGCAGAAGAACGAGGCAGTTCTTCAGTGACGCCTCGGGCGGAGAGGAGAGGGATTTCCATCAGTGCACATTCAGAGGAACGTCTGAAACTGACAGGAACCGCTTTCTGCTGCTGTTGAGCAACGAGGGGAAGTGAGGTTGACCTGTAATTACACATCGAGATGATTCATTAGCAGGGTTTGTGTCTCCTGATGCCTTAGCTCAGTGTTGGGTCTCCGTCTCCAGAGGACACTCAGTCTGAGAATCACTGTTTACAATCTTTCTGTTTTAAAGCTACAAGTGGCGTGACAAATAGACAGAGTGAGAAATACTTGCTTCTAAATATTTTCAATCCCAAAATATTCCGGCAGCGATCTTCAGAAAAAAGATTGATTCAACATATGTTTTTATTGCATCGACTTTTACTGAAAGAAATGTAAATAATCAGGTAGAGAACGAGTGACCCAACATGAGTAACGTTGTAGTTTGATCAAGTGTTTATTGATGCTTTTGAATTAATTAATGAAAGCGGTTCCCGAGGTGCATTCTGGGAGGATAGCGAGCAACAAGAGATTTCCAAAGAATATTGGGAAACGAACGCGGTGGTCCTCTTGGTTTCGGCTGAATCCCCCCTGGAGTGGCTCCTTCTGCTCATTCTTTACTGTGTCATTGTGCACTGTTGGCCTGAAGCGCTGAACCTGAACACTGTAACTGATGTCACCTGCCGCCTCAGCGTTTCTGTCTGATACTACAGAGTACAGCCTCAAAATGCTGGATGAGGAACGGGACAGCACTTTGTGACATGAATAGTGTTAGCTCAGGCTTTTATATGCCCACTGAGGGTTAGACATACACTATGAGAAAGATACCAGAAATAAATCATAAGAAAAGTCAACTAAAGATTTACAAAGTGGTCTTTATCCAAATATGCCTCCCTCTCCAGGTGTGCTACATGATTAGTACACCACTTGATCATAAACTGTTCATTATTGGGGTGCGGTAACAACCCCTTAATAACTGCAGCTGTATTGCTGTGTGCAGGAATGAGTCGTGAAGTCAGACCGTGCTGTAGTTCCTTTATAGCCCAACATTAGCCTCCTTTAGCTTAGCGGTGGTGACGTGAAGTCATGTGACCGTGCTGTAGTTCCTTTATAGCCCAACATTAGCCGCCATTAGCTTAGCGTTGGTGACGTGAAGTCATGTGACTGTGCTGTAGTTCCTTTATAGCCCAACATTAGCCACCTTTAGCTTAGCGGTGGTGACGTGAAGGCATGTGACCGTGCTGTAGTTCCTTTATAGCCCAACATTAGCCTCCTTTAGCTTAGCGATGGTGACGTGAAGTCATGTGACCGTGCTGTAGTTCCTTTATAGCCCAACATTAGCCACCTTTAGCTTAGCGGTGGTGACGTGAAGTCATGTGACCGTGCTGTAGTTCCTTTATAGCCCAACATTAGCCTCCTTTAGCTTAGCGGTGGTGACGTGAAGTCATGTGATCGTGCTGTAGTTCCTTTATAGCCCAACATTAGCCTCATTTAGCTTAGCGGTGGTGACGTGAAGTCATGTGACCGTGCTGTAGTTCCTTTATAGCCCAATATTAGCCTCCTTTAGCTTAGCAGTGGCGACGTGAAGTCATGTGACTGTGCTGTAGTTCCTTTATAGCCCAACATAGCCTCCTTTAGCTTAGCGGTGGTGCCGTGAAGTCATGTGACCGTGCTGTAGTTCCTTTATAGCCCAACATTAGCCACCTTTAGCTTAGCGGTGGTGACGTGAAGTCATGTGACTGTGCTGTAGTTCCTTTATAGCCCAACATTAGCCTCCTTTAGCTTAGCGGTGGTGACGTGAAGTCAGGTGACCGTGCTGTAGTTCCTTTATAGCCCAACATTAGCCTCATTTAGCTTAGCGGTGGTGCCGTGAAGTCATGTGACCGTGCTGTAGTTCCTTTATAGCCCAACATTAGCCTCCTTTAGCTTAGCGGTGGTGACGTGAAGTCATGTGACCGTGCTGTAGTTCCTTTATAGCCCAACATTAGCCTCATTTAGCTTAGTGGTGGTGACGTGAAGTCATGTGACCGTGCTGTAGTTCCTTTATAGCCCAACATTAGCCTCATTTAGCTTAGCGGTGGTGACGTGAAGTCATGTGACCGTGCTGTAGTTCCTTTATAGTCCAACATTAGCCACCTTTAGCTTAGCGGTGGTGACGTGAAGTCATGTGACCGTGCTGTAGTTCCTTTATTGCCCAACATTAGCCACCTTTAGCTAGCGGTGGTGACGTGAAGTCATGTGACCGTGCTGTAGTTCCTTTATAGCCAACATTAGCCGCCATTAGCTTAGCGGTGGTGACGTGAAGTCATGTGACCGTGCTGTAGTTCCTTTATAGCCCAATATTAGCCTCCTTTAGCTTAGCGGTGGTGACGTGAAGTCATGTGACCGTGCTGTAGTTCCTTTATAGCCCAACATTAGCCTCATTTAGCTTAGTGGTGGTGACGTGAAGTCATGTGACCGTGCTGTAGTTCCTTTATAGCCCAACATTAGCCTCATTTAGCTTAGCGGTGGTGACGTGAAGTCATGTGACCGTGCTGTAGTTCCTTTATAGTCCAACATTAGCCACCTTTAGCTTAGCGGTGGTGACGTGAAGTCATGTGACCGTGCTGTAGTTCCTTTATTGCCCAACATTAGCCACCTTTAGCTTAGCGGTGGTGACGTGAAGTCATGTGACCGTGCTGTAGTTCCTTTATAGCCCAACATTAGCCGCCATTAGCTTAGCGGTGGTGACGTGAAGTCATGTGACCGTGCTGTAGTTCCTTTATAGCCCAATATTAGCCTCCTTTAGCTTAGCGGTGGTGACGTGAAGTCATGTGACCGTGCTGTAGTTCCTTTATAGCCCAACATTAGCCTCATTTAGCTTAGTGCTGTAGTAGTTAAAGACTTTGAATAGGGCCCTATAAATAGTTAGGGTTAGTTGATATCCTCTAGTACTTGTTTTTTCTGCACTGTGTTTCCTGTTCTGCTCAGATTTAACCTGTGTCTAAACATAATGATGCACTCTATATGTTCTCACTAGCTGCTCTCATGTATTATGTATTTATCTTTTTATTTATTGATGTATTTGCAGTATGTCTCTTTGTGCAGGAGTGTTCACATCATGTAAAGCAATGTGAGGGATATTCTCCAGTAGGAACCACTGACACTAGACCTTACAGAAACCTTCTGATCACAAATTATAACATGCACAACACCATCCAAACAACAGCCGACCGACTCGTCTCTAAACTCAGGAGAAACTTGAAATCCTCTGGCGACACTGCAGAGATATTTGTTGAAATTTAAATTTAAAATAGAAAATCTTCGGATTGAACGAGTCATCAATGTTTTCATAAACAATATCAAATCACCAGCCGGTGTGTACCGTCACTTTGAAGAAACCTGTTGAAGCCATCGATATCTTTCATCAGCACACTGAGAAATAATTCAGTTTGTAGCACAACAACAAGCTGGAGGATTAATGCTCTGCAGCCGGCCGGGAGGTGATGAACAGCCTTGAAGGAGAAAAGGTTTAATTCCTTTGTTACTGCAGAGTGAGCTGCTCACACACTGCACTCTGCAACTCTTCAGTGTCACCTGAAGTGATCTGACTTTAGACATCTCTAAGGTACATGTCAGCATGTGAAGACATCAGGTACACGTGCACTCAGTCTTTACCAGAGATCTCCATTTAGACTCTGAAGGACATCAAATGAAACTACTGTTTGGGTGACTGTTAAACACCTGAACTTTAGAACATCCAATCCAATCCACTTTATTTATATAGCACAGTTTAAAAACAGAGGGTTTGCCAAAGTGCTTCACAATGAACATAACATTATAATAATATATAATATTACACGAATAGATAAAAAAAGCACACATAAGAATAAATACAAGGCACATAAAGGCTATGGACAGACAGTAAAAGCATACAAATAGGTGAGACATAGCTCAGACTGACTGGTAAGCGAGGGAAAGAGGTGGGTTTTTAGGCGAGACTTAAAAGCTTCAAGAGTGGGCGACAATTTGACATGAGGGGGGGGCAGGTCGTTCCAGAGCCTGGGGGCTACCGATGAGAACGCTCGGTCTCCCCTGGTCTTTTTCTTTGTTTTTGGGACTACAAGCAGCAGCTGATCAGCCGACCTCAAAGCCCTTGAGGAGGTGTACACCTGTAAGAGGTCGGAGATTTACTCTGGGGATTTAAAAACAAACAATACAATCTTAAAATGGACTCTGAAATGGAAGCCAGTGGAGCGAAGCCAGAACTGGTGTGATGTGGTCAAACTTGCAGGTTCCTGTAAGCAGCCGTGCCGCAGCGTTTTGTACAAGCTGCAGGCGGACGAGCGAAGTCTTATTTAGGCCGGCGTAAAGTGCATTGCAGTAATCTAAACGAGTTGAAACAAAGGCATGAATTACACGCTCAAAGTTTAAAAAGGATAAAACCGGTTTAATATTGGACAGGAGCCTCAAGTGATAACAACTGGATTTAACCACAGAGTTGATCTGTTTATCTCATTGAAAAGCGCTGTCGATTTTGACACCCAGATTAGTGACCATGGGTTTTGCATACTGTTGCTTGAGAAACTCCACCCGCGGTCATACGATGGCTTAGATGCCCTCACGAATGGCCCGATGTTGCCACGATCACAGCCGAATTTGAACGTTTCCTTTATCGTGTGTCCATCGGGTTGTTTTATTGCACAACAAAATCATGTAAACATATCATGTAAATAACCCAAGTTGTGTTCTGTGAAACTAAAAAGGATATAATATATTATTTTGAAGGCGAGTTGACAGGAAGTTGTTGTTGTTATGGAAACAACATTACTGAGAAAACGTAATATTTTCTACATATAAAGACGGAGAAAGTAAAGAACAAAGTCTGAAGATATCAGTGCAGTATCATAGTACTGTAACATAATTGTTTTTGTTACTTTCATTGCAGTTGTATGTCTTAACTGCACTGGATTGAACAAAATAACAGTGCAGCTGTTCTTATCGAATCAACCCCTCCCAACTTTAGTTTTATGAGTCAGGAAAGAATGCATAAGAAAGGGGGTGGAGTTGCTATTCTGTTCAATGATTCCCTTCAATGCAGGAAGACATCGTATGGAAACTTTGCTTCTTTTGAATATGTGGCCCTTCAGCTGAAATGCTCCTCTCGAGCTCTGTTCCTAAATATCTATAGACCACCCAAATACTGTGCAAGCTTTTTGATGACTTTACTGAACTGCTGTCTATAGTGTGTATTGACTTTGACCGTCTAGTCATTGTTGGTGATTTTAACATCCATGTTGACAACCCCCAGGACAGAGGGGCTAAAGAACTGTGTTGTGTTCTTGATAGCTATGGACTGACTCAGCATATGACGGAGCCCACGCACAATAAGGGGCACACTCTGGACTTAATGATCTCAAAGGGTCTGAATATCTCTAAGGTTGTGGTGACTGATGTTGCGCTCTCTGATCATTCCTGTGTTTTCTTTGAGAGCTCTATTTCTGTTCACACAAGTGTTCAAAAAGAGGTAACCACAAAGCAATATTTAACTGAAAATACTAGGGAAATGTTTACTCAGAATTTTTCTTCCACACTTGCCCCTGCTAACACCTCAGTAGATGAGCTAGTAAATCATTTTAATTCAAAAATTAAAAATGTTATAGATGCCATTGCTCCAATTAAGGTAAAGGAAGTGACTGGCAAGAAAATATCTCCATGGAGAAAGGCCATGACCGTGAGAGCAGAAAAAAGAGAATGTCGAAAAGCTGAACGCAGGTGGCGAAAAACAAATCTCCAGGTTCACTTTGAAATTTATAAAGAGAGACTTGGCCTTTATAATTTGGAATTGAAAAACGCACGACAATCATTCTTCTCTGACATCATTACCAAAAACAAAAACAACGCACGTGCCTTGTTTGCTACCGTCGACAGACTAACTAACCCCCAGTGTCAGTAGCCTCTGAATTTCTATCCACCAGGGCGTGCAATGATTTTGCCTTTTTCACTGACAAAATTCAGAAAATCAGACAAGCAGTCAGTGCCTCTGCATCAGGAACAGCAAATGTGCTGTCTCTGTGTCCACTTAACATCAATTCAGACATCATGACACAATTCCATCAGATTAATGATAAAAACCTGGAGGACATTATACAACTTCTGAAGTCCTCCTCCTGCTGCCTTGATATTATTCCAACAGGATTTTTCAAAGATGTTTTGCCTTGCATGGCCTCAGAACTACTTCATATAGTAAACAAATCTCTTCACTCAGGTATTTTTCCACAGGCCCTGAAAACTGCAGTCATTAAACCGCTCTTAAAAAAGAATAATCTAGATGCTTCAGTAATGAACAATTACAGGCCCATATCAAACCTGCCATTTCTAGGTAAAATCATTGAAAAAGTTGTTTTTCAACAGTTAAGTAATTTCTTGCATTTAAATGGTTGTTTCGATGTGTTCCAGTCAGGCTTTCGTCCAAACCACAGCACTGCTCTTGTAAAGGTCTTTAATGACATCCACTTAAACACAGACAGTGGCAGAACTTCAGTGTTAGTATTATTAGATCTCAGTGCTGCGTTTGACACTGTTGACCACAGCATATTACTAGACCGACTGGAAAACTGGGTGGGACTTTCGGAAACAGTTCTAAATTGGTTTGAATCCTACTTAAAGGACAGAAACAACTTAGTTTCTATCGGTAAATACACATCTGAGTTGACAAATATGACATGTGGGGTTCCTCAAGGCTCCATCTTGGGGCCTCTTCTCTTTAACATCTACATGCTACCACTGGCTCAGATAATGAAGAACAAGAAAATAAGTTACCATAGCTATGCAGATGACACACACATTTACGTAACAATTTCACCAGGAGACTATGCTCCAATTCAAACACTGAGTAAGTGCATTGAACAAATCAATGACTGGATGAGTCAGAACTTTCTCCAATTAACAAAGATAAAACTGAGGTAATGGTCTTTGGAGCCAAGGCAGAACGTTTAAAAGTTAGCGCTGAGCTTCAGTCTGCAATGTTCAAACCAACAGATAAAGCCAGGAATCTAGGTGTAGTCATGGACTCTGACCTGAGTTTCAACAGTCATATTAAAACAGTTACTAAATCAGCCTACTATCACCTAAAGAATATATCTAGGATTAAAAGACTAATGTCACAGCAGGATTTGGAAAAACTTGTCCATGCCTTTATCTTCAGTAGACTCGACTACTGCAATGGTGTCTTCACAGGTCTCACTAAAAAATCTATTAGAAAGCTGCAGCTGATTCAGAACGCCGCTGCTCGAGTCCTCACTAACACTAAGAAAGTGGACCACATCACTCCTGTTCTGAAGTCTTTACACTGGCTTCCTGTGTGTCAAAGAATAGATTTCAAAATATTGCTGCTGGTTTATAAAGCACTGAATGGTTTAGGCCCAAAATACATTACTGACCTCCTGCTAAACTATGAACCATCCAGATCTCTCAGGTCTTCAGGGACTGGTCAGCTTTCTGTCCCCAGAGACAGATCTCTCAGGTCTTCAGGGACTGGTCAGCTTTCTGTCCCCAGAGTCAGAACTAAACATGGTAAAGCAGCATTCAGTTATTATGCTCCAAATATCTGGAACAAACTCCCAGAAACCTGCAGGTCCGCTGCAACTCTTACTACTTTTAAATCCAGGCTGAAGACTTTTCTTTTTGTCGCTGCTTTTAATTGAACTTTTCATATCTTAAACTGCACTGTAACTTTTATCCATGTACTTTTTCTTGTAATGTTTAAACGTAATTAAACTCCATGACATTTATGAGAGGGACTGCTCGAAAGAGATATTTGGAATATCTGGCATCGACGGATGAAAATAGTGTTTGGTAACACGGAGTGTTTTGGTAACACTTTAAAGACTTTGTTATGGAAGCAAAGCAGGGGGAGGGGGTGTGTACAGCCTCCTGAGGGTCCGATTGTGGATGTCATGCGAGCAAAATATGGTGAAGAAGGTCTGTCTAAATATTATATTTTAGACTGCACTGTAACTTTTATCCATGTATTTTTTCCTTAATGTTTATTTTATTAGCACTGTAACTTTTATCCATGTACTTTTTCTTGTAATGTTTAATTGAACTATTCATATTTTAGACTGCACTGTAACTTTTATCCATGTATTTTTCCTTATGTTTATTTTATTAGCTTTTCTTTTTTAATGCTTAATGTCTTTCATTTCTTTTTGTAAAGCACTTTGAATTACCCTGCGTCGAAAAGTGCTATATAAATAAACTTGCCTTGCCTTGCCTTGCCTTACAAGTACTGTAACATAATTGTTTTTGTTACTTTCATTGCAGTTGTACGTCTTAAATGTAATGTAAATGTTGCCTTCGTGTGGTTCGGGGCCATCTTCGTGCAAAATTCACAATTCAATATTCGTGTGTCCATCGGGTGTACATTTCGGCAGTGTGACAGGGCCTTTAGGGTTTGTTTGTTTAGGGAATGAAGGGTCCCAATTTATGGTGCATGCATGTGCTACAACATCCTGAAACATTTCCATCAGGAGAAAGTTGCTGCAGCTTCAGAAACGATGCAGATATAAAAACCCAATGTTCCACATGAAGAAACATCTTCAGCAACTTGACAACACATGCAGCGTTTAGAGGACATTCAGCAACTTGAGGAGACATGGCAGCTGCAGAAACCAAACGCTGAAGAAGCTCAGAACCAGACCAGGGGACACTAAAGAGTGACGCACACAGCTGGAGACCAGGGGACACTAAAGAGTGACGCACACAGCTGGAGACCAGGGGACACTAAAGAGTGACGCACACAGCTGGGAGACCAGGGGACACTAAAGAATGACGCACACAGCTGGGAGACCAGGGGACACTAAAGAGTGACGCACACAGCTGGGAGACCAGGGGACACTAAAGAGTGACGCACACAGCTGGAGACCAGGGGACACTAAAGAGTGACGCACACAGCTGGAGACCAGGGGACACTAAAGAGTGACGCACACAGCTGGAGACCAGGGGACACTAAAGAGTGACGCACATGCACACAGCAGGTGCAGCAGGTGCAGCAGGTGCAGCTCAGCAGCTGCAGCTCAGCAGCTGCAGCTCAGCAGCTGCAGCTCATCAGCACTGGATCCTGTAAATCACACACACACAGCCGACGGCACCCCTCGTGGTGTGGAGGGGTCGTCACACTCCCCCACATGAAGAAAGGAGTTCCACTAAGAACACCGTTGACCCAGGCTACCCAACGGGACCCTCTACACACCAACAGTGAACATCCGCTAACGCTCCTAAAATGTGTAAAATACACCTACAGGTCACAGGACTTACACTTTTATTATATCACGCTTTCAACCTCATTTAAAAATAGATATACATATTTGGTGCTGTTTTGACGAAACAACGCTCAAAGAGCAGCACGAGTTAAACTGAATATTAAAGGTGGGTGTCTTACAGATAAAAACAGACTTGAAACTCATCATTGAGAGAAAAGAAAGAATGGGTTTGGACTGGGAGCCATAGGGTTGCCGGTTCAAGCCCCCTAACAGGCCTTACATATGCAGTGTGGACAATAGCTGCCCCCTGCTACTATACTAGAACCTCTGCGCTAGGCTAGGTTCAATGCAGAGGTTACATTTCACTGTGTGTGACAATTAAAGATGGTTTCATCCTCTGATTATCTATTGCAGCGGTTCCCAAGCTTTTTCAACTCAGGGCCCACTTAAGAATCCAACAAATGTTCGCAGCCCACATTCAACCATAAACAATACGGAGGCTAAATAAAGTACTGATTATTTTAATGAGAAAAGGAGCTGGTTGTCAGTAACAAAGTGAGGGGCTCTCTGCAATAGGCAAATTAATAATTAATTTATAATAGCTATCCATTTAGTTGAATACTCGACTCTGATTGGTCGATTCAGAACATGTGACACATTGTAAATCCAGTAGAACAGACCGCTGTATAATGACCGTTGCTAAGGAGGATCAAGAAAAAATCTTAATAATGAAATGTTTCCACACAAATCATAATGTTTTGCAAATTATTTGGCGGCCCACTTGCAATGCCTTCGCGGCCCACTAGGGGGGGAACCGCTGCGTGTTCGTCAGTCACACTGCAGTAATCAGAAGTGGGTTATTGTAAATCAGCTGCTCCACCTGCCATGACCTTAAGGACGACCTTGCATGCGTCTCCTCTTTGATTAAAAGGAACCAGGATTAATCTGCCACCATTGAGATGAGAAGAGGAGGGTGGGGGGGTGATGAAGGCTGAGATAAAGCAGGAAGGAGTATTGATGCAGACAAGTAAACACAGAGATCAAAGTCAAAGAGGGGAAATCAATTTGTCAGAATACAGAGAGGGCAGGGGAACATCGATACCTGCGAGAGATCGTGACGCAGGTTAAACCACGTCACCTCCATTGATGCAAAACATTAACCAAGGTCTAACAATTAAGATGATAGAGCTCCTCATTGTTTGGGAGCAATCACAACACCTGGGGGTCGAAGTGTCACTGTGTGAGGAGCCTGGGAGAGTGTTTCAATGCCATGTGCACTCTGATACGATCAGATCAGATAAGAAGTACTTTATCGATTCCAATTTGGGAAATGTTTGCGTTGCAGCAGCATAAAAAGACTTGGCATTGTACATTAGAGAAATTAAAAGACTAGAAATAAACAATCATAAAATGTGGATAGATAGATGGATGGATGGATGGATGGATAGATGGATAGATAGATGGATGGATGGATAGATGGATGGATGGATAGATGGATGTATGGATAGATGGATGGATAGATGGATAGATAGATGGATGGATGGATAGATGGATAGATGGATGGATGGATGGATAGATAGATAGATGGATGGATGTATAGATGGATGGATGGATGGATGGATGGATGGATAGATAGATAGATGGATGGATGTATAGATGGATACATGGATGGATGGATAGATGGATGGATGGATAGATGGATGGATGGATAGATGGATAGATGGCGGATGGATAGATGGATGATGGATAGATGGATCGATGGATGCTGGCTAGATGGATGTATGGATAGATGGATGGATAGCTGGATAGATGATGGATGGCTGGATCGATGGCTCGATGGATGGCTGGCTGGAGACTAGCTCGCTGGCTGGCTGTCTCGCTGGATGGCTGGATGGCTGGCTGGCTGGATCGCTCGCTCGATGGCTGGCTTCTCGCTGGCTCCCTGGCTGGCTGGCTCGCTGGCTGGCTGGCTCGCTGGCTGGCTGGATGCTGGCTGGATGGCTCGCTGGCTGGCTGATGGCTGGCTGGATCGCTGGCTGGCTGGCTCGCTGGCTGGCTGGATCGCTGGCTGGCTGGATGGCTCGCTGGCTGGCTCGCTGGCTGGCTGGCTGGCTGGCTCGCTCGCTGCCTGGCTCGCTCGCTGGCTGCTCGCTGGCTCGCTCGCTCGCTCGCTGGCTGGCTGGATGGCTGGCTCGCTCGCTGGCTGGCTGGCTCGCTGGCTGGCTGGCTCTCTCGCTCGCTCGCTCGCTGGCTGGGTGGCTGGCTCGCTTGCTGGCTGGCTGGCTCGCTTGCTGGCTGCTGGCTCGCTGGCTGGCTCGCTGCTGGCTGGCTGGCTCGCTCTCTGTGGCTGGCTGGCTCGCTGGCTGGCTCGCTGGCTGGCTGGCTCGCTGGCTCGCTCTCTGGCTGGCTGGCTCGCTGGCGCTGGCTGGCTGGCTGATGCTCGCTCTCTCGCTGGCTGGCTGTCTCGCTGGCTCCCTGGCTGGCTGGCTCGCTGGCTGGCTGGCTCGCTGGCTGGCTGGCTGGCTCTCTGGCTGGCTGGCGCTGGCTCGCTGGCTGGATGGCTGGCTCGCTGGCTGGCTCGCTGGCTGGCTGGCTGGCTGGCTCGCTCGCTCGCTGGCTGGCTGTCTCGCTGGCTCCCTGGCTGGCTGGCTCGCTCTCTGGCTGGCTGGCTCGCGGCTCGCTGGCTGGCTGGCTGGCTCGCTGGCTGGCTCGCTGGCTGGCTGGCTCGCTATCTGGCTGGCTGGCTCGCTGGCTGCGCTGGCTGGCTGGCTGGCTCGCTGGCTGGCTCGCTGGCTGGCTGGCTGGCTAGCTCGCTCGCTGGCTGGCTGTCTAGCTGGCTACCTGGCTGGCTGGATCGCTGGCTGGCTGGATAGCGGGGCTGGCTAGCTGGATGGCTGGCTAGCTGGCTGGATGGCTCGCTGGATGGATGGATGCTGGCTGGCTGGCTGGCTCGATGGCTGGATCGATGGCTGGATGGCTGGCTGGCTGGATGCTCGCTGCATGGATGCTCGCTGGCTGGCTGGAGCTGGCTGCTGATCGCTGGCTGGCTGGCTGGCTGGATGGCTGGCTGGCGCTCTATCGCTCGCTCGCGCTGGCTGGGTGGCTGGCTCGCTTGCGGGCTGGCTGGCTCGCTTGCTGGCTGGCTGGCTCGCTGGCTGGCTGGCTCGTGGCTGCCTGGCTCGCTCGCTGGCTGGCTGGCTAGCTGGCTCGCTCGATCGCTGGCTGGCTGGCTCGCTGGCTGGGCTCTCTCGCTCGCTCGCTCGCTGGCTGGGTGGCTGGCTCTCTTGCTGGATGGCTGGCTCCTTGCTGGCTGGCTGGTCGCTGGCTGGCTGGCTCGCTGGCTGCCTGGCTCGCTCGCTGGCTGGCTGGCTCGCTCGCTCTCTCGCTCGCTGGCTGGCTGGCTGGCTGGCTGGCTGGGTGGCTGGCTGGCTGGCTGGCTGGCTCGCTCTCTCGCTCGCTGGCTGGGCTGGCTGGCTGGCTGGGTGGCTGGCTGGCTGGCTGGCTCGCTCGCTTGCTCGCTGGCTGGCTGGTGGTGGCTGGCTGGCTGGCTGGCTGGCTGCTCGCTCGCTCGCTCGCTCGCTGGCTCGCGCCTCGCTCTCTCGCTGGCTCGCTCGCTCGCTCGCTCGCTCGCTCGCTCGCTGGCTCGCTCGCTCGCTCGCTCGCTGGCTCGCTCGCTCGCTCGCTCGCTCGTGGCTCGCTCGCTCGCTCGCTCGCTCGCTGGCTCGCTCGCTCGCTCGCTCGCTCGCTGGCTCGCTCGCGCGCTCGCTCGCTCGCTCGCTGGCTCGCTGCTGGCTCGCTCGCTCCTCGCTCGCTCGCTCGATGCTCGCTGGCTCGCTCGCTCGCTCGCTCGCTCGCAGCTCGCTGGCTCGCTGGCTGGCTCGCTCGCTCGCTCGCTCGCTCGCTCGCTCGCTGGCTCGCTCGCTCGCTCGCTCGCTCGCGCTCGCTCGCTCGCTCGCTCGCTCGCTGGCTCGCTGGCTCGCTGGCTGGCTCGCTCGCTCGCTCGCTCGCTCGGCCCGGCCCGGCCCGTTTCTTTCCTCGCCCCTTTCCGCCCCCGGCCCTTCCGGTGCTTTCCCCCCTGCCCGCCCTTCCGCCCCCGGCCTTTCCCCCCGTCCCGCTCCTCCCGCCCCCTTCCCCGCCCCCCACCCCTGACCGCCCTTCAACATGGCATTTCACCTCCGTCCTTACCCCGAAACGCTCCTAAAAGCTCCATTCCACGCATAAAGTTCCAGTGCAGTCTCAAGATCTGCCTCGTTCCATTTTTTCGGTTCTTGATTTTTATCTATTCACAGAACCTCCCTTTGGAAATCCGAACATTTCCGTCCTGATTGTTATTTAGACTGATTGTTTTCACCATGTTGTGCTCGCATGACATCCACAATCGGACCCTCAGATAGATAGATAGATAGAGAGAGAGATAGAGAGATAGAATGAGAACGAGAATGAAGTAGCTTTGATCCTGAATCTATATTTATCATATCTGTCATCTGCGTGTGCTTTATTAACGATGTTAGTCTGCAGGTGTGTGTGTGTGTGTGTGTGTGTGTGTGTGTGTGTGTGTGTGTGAATACATGAGTGTGTCTGAGCGTGCAACATGCATTTCATCTCAGCGGCCGGCAAGCAATACATTTTATAACGGACTGGAGATGGAAATCAGAGGGGGTTCAGAGAGAGAGAGAGAGAGAGAGAGAGAGAGAGAGAGAGAGAGAGAGAGAGAGAGAGAGAGAGAGAGAGAGGAACAGGAACTCTTTAAAGGATCAACAGAGTTATTCGAACAGACCCCGGGGGAACATTGATATCTGACCTAAATCTCACGGTGTATCCATCTCATTGTGGAGAACAGTTGTTCCTTCTGGAGAAAGATAAATGAACTGAAGACAGACTTTGACTTCTGCAGAGCTAAAAAGAGATCCATGACATTTGGGTTATTTTTGGTTGACCTATTATGAGGGAAAAGTTGATATTCTTAACAGTGGACCCAATTTAAAATGGGTTAATTGGCAATAGATAATCTGCAGGGATTTAAAGCGGCTGGTGTGTTGATGTGTGTTTCAGTGTGGAAAGAGAACCCTGACGAGGCGCTCCAGATGATCGCAGTGCTCATAATTCTCTTTAATCCACCCTGGTGTGAGATGTGGAGTCATGTGAACAATGCTCTTGTTTACGGGACATGGTCGTGCCGTCCCAGAGCCCCCGCAGTAATTAGCAGAACTCTTCAGAGACTCTGAGTCCTGCACAGGCTATTCATCATGGTGCACCTCCCTCTTTAAAATGCATGTTTACAGTATTGTGTGGAACTTAATATCATGTACGCAACATTTAATTAGGTCCACAATAAGTCAAGATACAAGATAATTATGTATATTGGATTCTTTGTTATGTCAATTTGTTAGCAAACCTCGTGGTGACGTGAAGTCATGTGACCGTGCTGTAGTTCCTTTAGCCACTTAGGTTCACTCTAATGGAGTCCTTCATGTTCATCAGTCGGTCTTGTTCTGTATTTAGATTTCATTCATGTCAGAAAAAGCTGCTTCACAAAGGTCTGCAGAACAGAACCAAATAAAGCAGACATGTTCAGTGCTGCTTGGTGAATGTTCTTATAGTTTTCTGGGTCCAAGGCTCCAGAAATGTTGTGAGTTTTGCTGAGACTCAAGCTGAACAAGACTTTGGAGATTTATAACCTCCATCTCCACAGAATTGACACTGAACAGTGCAGCCATCTTTTTATTCTTCTTCGTCTTGACATTAAATTATAAACCATAATAAATCTGTATAGGTCTAGCCTCCCTATATCTGTGTGTGGAATTGTTCCATCCTCAACAACAAAAAGCTAATTCTCCTGCAGTCTAGCTTTCTGCTTCCAGAGTTGCTTTCCTCACGTCTTCAGACTGCATCGTGTCTCTTTAAAGATTAAACTCTCTCCATGTTGTCTCCCCCAGCGAAGACCTTCTTCTCTTTAGCTGGTGGTGGAAACGTAGAAAACAAGGGGCTAAAGAAAGCTAAACGTACCGGAGGAAACCAGGCTGTTAGTGGTTGAAGAGTCGAAGGGGTTAAACTACAGTGAAGGCTGAGAGTGCTCTGCAACATGTTAGGAATCTTAAGGGGAGATTATAAGAACCGTTCGGCCTGATCTCCGAGCCTCGGGGCTAACAGGCCAATGCTCGGGTCGTCCCATCGTCAGACATCGATCCTCCGCAGACAAACAGGAGTCAGAGAACCATTTCTCCTCTCAAACACTCTGCTTTACAACCATCAGAGGGTCAATCTCCTTTTTTTTCGTGTTGCACAGCACGATTTTAAAAGCAATGTATTTCTACTGGTAACGTGTTTCGTGCCTGCAGGCTGCAGCACGTCTTTTTCTTCGGTCGGGTCGTGGAAGACCGGAAGCTGTGTGGTTCATAAAAACATGTTCTTACTCAATATCAAGCCACAGTTATTGCTTTTATTTTAAATCTTATAATTTTGGACTTTGTTGCTGTGAGGAAAATAAATGGCTCAGAGCCTCAGGATACTGAAATCTGTATTTTTAAAATCTGTTTTTCCTTCTAATTTGTTATTCTTTTCAAAATAACACACTGTTATTTACTCACCAATAACACACAATTATCCTTGCTTTTATTTATTGGTTTAATTCCATAATCTCTGGCTTTTTTTGGCGTCCGTCAGGAACTGAATTTCAAAATTAACATAACCGGAAACAGACGTAGGCCTATCAGGGACATTTCGAGCATCATTGCGATACACAGCCACTGAACTGATTACCCAAGATCCTCAGCTATGGTTTAAGCTCGCTGATTGGATGTTTTAGCTGCAATGCATGTAGGGATATGGTGTTAATGCGATATGAAATAAAAGCAATAATCGTGGTTTGATATTGAGTAAGAACGTGTTTTTATGAACCACACAGCTTCCGGTCTTCCACGACCCGAACGGACAGAAAGACGTGCTGCAGGCACGAAACACACTACCAATAGAAATACATTACTTTTAAAATCGTTCTGTGACACGAATCAAGAGATTACATGTCGTGACTATAACACGAAATGCCGTGAGACTGGGTTCATTATACAGGCCTGGTGCTGAGGTCGTGAGAGGGGGGTTGTGTCTCGTCAACAATGGTTCGTCTTGTCATGTTTTATATTTGTGTCATCGTGCTCTAGTTATTCAGACAGCTGACGGCTTGTTAGATACGAAGCTTACTCTCTCACTTGTTCTTAAAGATATCTTATGCTGGCTTGCTAACTAGTTAGATAGATAGCTAATACTAGCTAGTTTTTTTAGAAATATAGCCTCCTTTTGCCTGCTCGTTATAAGTTGTTGACAGTCCTGCGTTTCATTCATTTAACAATGAGCAAAGATCAATTGGCCCAAACTGGCCACAGGGTCTGGAGGTCGTAGATGTGGTTTCTGCTGCTTGTTGAATGCACCTTTCAGATAGAAGCTATACTATTGTACCCTGAGCATGCTTTATTAAACCCGCGGGATGTATCTGGGAGTAACCGACTGGCCGCACTGATCCTCATGCACTCCCAGAGCGTTGGATCACAGCCAGTTGTTCCACGTATCCACGGTTCCATCATCACACACACACACCATCCCTGGGGAGAGGCCTGGCATCAGAGTGTGCAATGCATTCAAGCAAGGAGAGCGTTTAACCCACATTAGTGTGTGTGTGTGTGTGTGTGTGTGTGTGTGTGTGTGTGGAGTGTGGGTATGTGTGGCCTAGCATTACTATACTTGTGGGGACCTAAATCTGTTTACACAGTCACGACAAATTGGAGGTCCCCATGAGGGGAATCATTCATTTTAGGGTGAAGACTTGGTTAGGGTTAGGCATGTGTTGGTTATGGTTAAGGTTAGGATAAGTCTCCAGGAAATGCATGTAAGTCAATGTAATGTCCCCTGAAGTGATGTGTGTGTGTGTGTGTGTGTGTATGTGTGTGTGTGTGTGTGTGTGTGTGTGTGTGTGTGTGTGTTAGATCCCCTGTTAGATCAGTGGTTTCTGCAGGATCAAACAGACGACATAAAACACTTGCAAAATGAAAAATGTATTTGAGTTGTATGTTTGGCAGAGCACTTTGCAGACATGGTGTCTGTGCTCTCGCTCAGAGGTGCCCTGCAGTCACGATGAAGCTCAGGGAGGAAGACTTCCTCTACGACTGCCTCCTCTCAACTCTCTGTCACGCTTTACATTTGTCTTTTTACACTTTTGAATGTAATTTGTCTTCCTCTTCATCCCATCCCCCGGAGCAAACATGTCTTTGAGACCTCCAGCTCTTCAGAGGAGCTTCATCTGCAGCTACGTATAATGTTCCAAAGACTCCTCCACCAGGAGACACACAGCTGGAGACCAGGGGACACTACAGAGTGACGCACACAGCTGGGAGACCAGGGGACACTAAAGAGTGACGCACACAGCTGGAGACCAGGGGACACTAAAGAGTGACACACACAGCTGGGACCAGGGGACACTAAAGAGTGACGCACACAGCTGGAGACCAGGGGACACTAAAGAGTGACGCACACAGCTGGAGACCAGGGGACACTAAAGAGTGACACCACAGCTGGGACCAGGGGACACTAAGAGTGACGCACACAGCTGGAGACCAGGGGACACTAAAGAGTGACGCACACAGCTGGGACCAGGGGACACTAAAGAGTGGCGCACACAACTGGAGACCAGGGGACACTAAAGAGTGACGAACAGCTGGGAGACCAGGGGACACTAAAGAGTGAGCACACAGCTGGAGACCAGGGGACACTAAAGAGTGACGCACACAGCTGGGAGACCAGGGGACACTAAAGAGTGACGCACACAGCTGGGAGACCAGGGGACACTAAAGAGTGACGAACAGCTGGAGACCAGGGGACACTAAGAGTGAGGCACACAGCTGGGAGACCAGGGGACACTAAAGAGTGAGCACACAGCTGGGAGACCAGGGACACTAAAGAGTGACGCACACAGCTGGGAGACCAGGGGACACTAAAGAGTGACGAACAGCTGGAGACCAGGGGACACTAAAGAGTGACGACACAGCTGAGACCAGGGGACACTAAAGAGTGAGCACACAGCTGGGAGACCAGGGACACTAAAGAGTGACGCACACAGCTGGAGACCAGGGGACACTAAAGAGTGACGAACAGCTGGAGACGGGGGACACTAAAGAGTGACGAACAGCTGGAGACCAGGGGACACTAAAGAGTGACGTACACAGCTGGAGACCAGGGGACACTAAAGAGTGACGCACACAGCTGAGACCAGGGGACACTAAAGGGAGCACACAGCTGGGAGACCAGGGGACACTAAAGAGTGACGCAACAGCTGGAGACCAGGGGACACTAAAGAGTGACGAACAGCTGGGAGACCAGGGGACACTAAAGAGTGACGCACACAGCTGGAGACCAGGGGACACTAAAGAGTGACGCACACAGCTGGGAGACCAGGGGACACTAAGAGTGACGAACAGCTGGGAGACCAGGGGACACTAAAGAGTGACGCACACAGCTGGAGACCAGGGGACACTAAAGAGTGACGCACAGCTGGGAGACCAGGGGACACTAAAGAGTGACGCACACAGCTGGAGACCAGGGGACACTAAAGAGTGACGAACAGCTGGGAGACCAGGGGACACCAAAGAGTGACGCACACAGCTGGAGACCAGGGGACACTAAAGAGTGACGCACACAGCTGGGAGACCAGGGGACACTAAAGAGTGAGGCAACAGCTGAGAGACCAGGAGACACTAAAGAGTGACGAACAGCTGGGAAACAAGGGGACACTAAAGAGTGACGAACAGCTGGGAGACCAGGGGACACTAAAGAGTGAGGCACACATCTGGGAGACCAGGGGACACTAAAGAGTGACGAACAGCTGGGAGACCAGGGGACACTAAAGAGTGACGCACACATCTGGGAGACCAGGGGACACTAAAGAGTGACGAACAGCTGGGAGACCAGGGGACACTAAAGAGTGACGCACAGCTGGGAGACCAGGGGACACTAAAGAGTGAGGCACACAGCTGGGAGACCAGGGGACACTAAAGAGTGACGCACAGCTGGGAGACCAGGGGACACTAAAGAGTGACGCACAGCTGGGAGACCAGGGGACACTAAAGAGTGAGGCACACAGCTGAGAGACCAGGAGACACTAAAGAGTGACGAACAGCTGGGAGACCAGGGGACACTAAAGAGTGACGAACAGCTGGGAGACCAGGGGACACTAAAGAGTGAGGCACACATCTGGGAGACCAGGGGACACTAAAGAGTGACGAACAGCTGGGAGACCAGGGGACACTAAAGAGTGACGCACACATCTGGGAGACCAGGGGACACTAAAGAGTGATGAACAGCTGGGAGACCAGGGGACACTAAAGAGTGACGCACAGCTGGGAGACCAGGGGACACTAAAGAGTGAGGCACACAGCTGGGAGACCAGGGGACACTAAAGAGTGACGAACAGCTGGGAGACCAGGGGACACTAAAGAGTGACGCACACATCTGGGAGACCAGGGGACACTAAAGAGTGACGCACACATCTGGGAGACCAGGGGACACTAAAGAGTGACGCACAGCTGGGAGACCAGGGGACACTAAAGAGTGACGCACACAGCTGGAGACCAAGGGACACTAAAGAGTGACGCACACAGCTGGAGACCAGGGGACACTAAAGAGTGAGGCACACAGCTGGGAGACCAGAGGACACTAAAGAGTGACGCACACAGCTGGGAGACCAGGGGACACTAAAGAGTGACGCACACATCTGGGAGACCAGGGGACACTAAAGAGTGACGAACAGCTGTGAGACCAGGGGACACTAAAGAGTGACGCACAGCTGGGAGACCAGGGGACACTAAAGAGTGAGGCACACAGCTGGGAGACCAGGGGACACTAAAGAGTGACGAACAGCTGGGAGACCAGGGGACACTAAAGAGTGACGCACACATCTGGGAGACCAGGGGACACTAAAGAGTGACGCACACATCTGGGAGACCAGGGGACACTAAAGAGTGACGCACAGCTGGGAGACCAGGGGACACTAAAGAGTGACGCACACAGCTGGAGACCAAGGGACACTATAGAGTGACGCACACAGCTGGGAGACCAGGGGACACTAAAGAGTGACGCACAGCTGGGAGCCACTCATAAGAGACACAACACTTGAACCCGCTATGCAAGAACTCCGGGACGGAGACTCAGGTGAAGTGTAAAAAAGACTGGATTTAATAAGTCCACAGAAACCAGGCAGGGGACAAAGCACACTGTGAACAGAGTGGGGACAACGTGGAGCAGGGCTGAGACGGAGGTTGGGCAGGACGGAATGGAATGTGGAGTTTCACTGTGAGTATACGAAGAACTGGCGAAGTCTGACGATCGAACCGGAGTTTTAAGCCGCAGCAGGCGAGTGGTGGCGATCAGTGATGATGAGAAACAGGAGCGGAGGTGAGTTGGCGGAAAACGGAAAGTAAGTCAACCACGCCCAGCCAGGAAGACAGACACACAGACAGAAGAAAGGAGAAGGAGATACCGCAATTCCTCACAGTTCTTTTCTTTTCTCCATCTAGGATGGCAGTGACACCAAAAGCCTCCCAGACGTTGGAGTTCGCTCTTGAGGAAGAGTTATCCAAAGCTGTGTTCTGCGCTGAGAGCTTCACCTCTTAGCTCAGCAGCAGATTGATGCGGTGCAGAGGTTATGGTTATGCACGGTCCCGCGGCGGAGAGGTCTGAGGAATCTTTAAACATTAAATGTAATTATTATTATTATTGTGCGCATCAAAGACGCAGACTCATTGATCCCAGCACTAAGTAAGGGGTGAGTGTAATAAGGAGGCAAAGTTGATGTTCAGTGCGGTGCAGTGGGTTGTGCGTTGGTGTTGGGATCAGGGGGCACAGGTTCAAACCCCACTGCAGTCAGCATGTCGTTGTGTCCCTGAGACGCTTCTCCCCAAAGTGCTCCTGTGGGGGTTGCCCACAGTGTTGAGTATGGAAGTCGCTTTGGATACAAGCGTCTAACAAGTGACATGTGATGTAATGTAATGTTGCCGGGAGCATATAAGGACTCATCCAAAATGTTGAAAATGTTTAAAACATAAAGATAAAAAGGTTTTAAAAAGTTATTGTTTAATGTTTTTAGGAGGTGACGCTACTCAGCCAATCAAATGGGTGCAGTCAGTGAGTCAGCACGATAGATTCAAACACAGATACGAAATAAGAGGAGAGAAACAGTCGGAGTCATTTCAAATGGCGGAAGGTTGACAGCGAAAACAGAGCATTTCATTTAGCTGACGCTTTTATCCAAAGCGACTTACAATAAGTGTGTTCGACCAACAAAATACAACCTTGAAGAAAACAGAATCATAAAGTACATCAGGTTTCATAGAGCAAACATTTCAAGTGCTACTCAACTGGCTTTAGAGAAGCCAGTCCTTTGTTAGTATATAAGTGCTCTGTTAGTAGTTCTATCCTCGAGGTGGAGTCGAAAGAGATGAGTTTCAGTCTGGAAGGTGTGTAAGCTTTCTGCTGTCCTGATGTCAATGGGGCACTGTAAAATATTACCATGATTTCACAATATTTAGCTGTAATATTTTACAATAAATTACTGTTTTACCACTTTACAGTCTTTACCTGTAATGTTCACAATATAAGACTGTAATTTTGAATTTCACAGTGAAATCAATACGGGCACAGTTAATTACTGTGAATGTACAGGATAAATGATTACCAGGATTTCACAACATGTTACTGTATTATTTCACAGTAATATACTGTATTCAGACCATCCTCTGTGATAACACAACAAATTAAGTGATTTTCTTGCTTTCATCACTCTTGCTTGGCTTTAAATACTACTTTATTTCTTTGGTGCAGGTTTTACTTAAATTGAAAGGGGCACCGCTGCATGGCTTAAAATAAATGATGCAACATATAAATCTATGTAAAATTGAAATTGTTGTCTTGGCTTAGTGTTTTCAGGTGCTTTCTGGACATTAACCCTGAGACGGGCTCGAAAGCCAAAAAGAGGCATGGCAATTTAAACCTCCATGTCAGCACATTCTTCAGATTTATTTTTACTTTGAGTGGATGTAGACATGTGTTAAGTGCTCCCCTCCTTGTTTTATTTTCTGTCTCCCTGGCTCCGCCTCTGCCCAGGTGCACCTGGTCTGCCCCTGGCTCCGCCTCTGCCCAGGTGCATCAGGTCTTCCCCTGGCTCCGCCTCTGCCCAGGTGCACCTGGTCTGCCCCTGGCTCCGCCTCTGCCCAGGTGTTCCAAATTCCACTCAGCCGTGTATATATAAAGAGAAGCTGGAGGAGAAGGATGTCTCGCCTATCCTAACGCCGGGAGACACTGTCCTCAGAATACCTCTTTGCCATTTTGAGCTGTAGGCCATATTTTTGCAGATGTGTTTATGTTTAGCCTGGAGGACCTGGTAGTCCAGTTTTCGCGGCTTTATTTTGTTTCCTATTGGGTTTATAATTGATTTCTGGTTAGGGGGGGGGGCTCTAGGTCCTACGGTCCGTGGTGTGGATGGCTCGGGTTCCCTCCTTCTGTGTGTTCCCTTTGGCCAGTCCTCCAGACCTCTTTGTGTTTCCCATTTCACTTGTGTGAGCAAACGGCTGATTATCAATAATGCTCGTTACCAAGTACCGGTTATTGCGTGTATTCTTTCATGTTGCGGGTCTCAGCACGAGCCACTACCGCGGAGTAGAGGTTGGGGCCGTAACAACATTTCCAAGACACTGTGAAATGTACTTTGCACCTCAATGGAGTAATAAAAAGTTAAAATGGGCATTTTCTTTGTTTTTCTTTGTTGATTGAGCTGATTGAATTGTGTAGTTATGGTACAATCCCAGTCAAATTTACAATATATTATCGTATTATTTAGATTTTTATATTTAGAGTAAATTACTGGCTACTGTGTTGTATTACTTCTACAGTAATAGTGTGAAAATACAGGTAATTACTGTAATTTATGTACAGCAAGGTACCATAATACCACAGCCCTGTACTGCGATATCACAGTAATTCCATGGGCATGGCAACTGTAAAGTCACAGTATTTAGTTGTACTTTTATTCTAATTTACTGTAAAATATATACAGTAAATTACTGTGAAATATTTACAGTTAATTACTGTGAAATATTTACAGTAAATTACTGTGAAATCCATGCAACTAGTAGCCAGTAATTTACTGTAATTTTACAGCCAAACATTTTACAGTGGGAGCTCATTCCACCATCTTGGAGCCAGGATAGCAAACCCACGTGTTTCTGCTGATGGGAACTTGGGTCCCCCTCGCAACGAGGGTGCAGCGAGCCGTTTGGTTGATGCCGAGCGGAGTGCACATGCTGGGGTTTACGGTTTAACCATGTCCTGGATGTAGGAAGGGCCAGATCCATTCGCAGCATGGTACGCAAGTACCATTGTCTTGAAGTGTATTCTAGCAGTTACCGGAAGCCAGTGAAGGGAGCGGAGGAGTGGCGTGGTGTGGGAGCATTTAGAAGGTTGAAGACCAGACGAGCCGCTGCATTCTGGATGAGCTGCAGAGGTCGGATGGCACATGCAGGTAGACCAGCCAGGAGGGAGTTGCAGTAGTCTTGGCGTGAGGTGACGAGAGCCTGGACCAGAACCTGCGTCACTTTCTGGGTCAGCTGGGGACGTAGAGAGAAAAGGAGGGGACCAAGGACAGAGCCCTGAGGGACCCCTGTAGTTAATTGACAAGGGTCGGACTCGGACCCTCTCCAAGTTACCCTGTAGGTGCGGTCTTTGAGGTATGAGGTGAGGAGGGAAAGTGCAGAGCCTGAAACTCCAAGTTCTTGGAGAGTGTGAAGGAGGATCTGATGGTTCACCGTGTCGAATGCAGCAGACAGGTCCAACAGGATGATGACAGAGGAGAGGGAGGCTGCTTTGGCAGTGTGCAGTTCCTCAGTGACAGCAAGGAGGGCAGTTTCTGTGGAGTGACCTGCCTTGAAACCAGACTGGTGCGGATCCAGAAGGTGGTTCTGATGGAGATAACAGGAGAGTGGCGGAAGGTAGACAGCGAAAACAGAGCATTTAATGACAGTTTCTCTTACTGGACCTCTTTGAAATGCAATTGAATACCCGTGCATTATATTAACAACAACAATAACAACAACAATAATAATAATAATAATAATAATAGCAATAATAATTGGGAGGGGGGGCGCGGCTGTTCTTATTTTCTCTGAGGGTAGGCTCACCTTCCCACACTTTGAAAACCTCTGCTCTAGGGGGGTCTGGGGGCAAGCTCCCCAGGGAAGATTTGTTTGTTTTTTAAATATTGAAGTTAAAAGCATCAACCTGGTGCACGTTGAGAGCAAAATGGAGAGATCTATGGAAACATCTCTCAACACCCAGATGAAACAGATGTACTCTTTCTTTATGGATATTTCACTAATCACTCCCCTTTCAAACTGTATTCTTGTTTTACTGTCATATAGTATTTCATAACTGTTTTTAATGTATTCTCTTATTGTTTTGTAACTATAATGATCATATGAAGGTGTGCCTCGGAAATACTTGTTTACATAATTTGTGACCAAACCATTTGAGACCCACTGAGATAACTGAGACTAAAGTGAACTATGTAAACCCTCAGAGAGTCCTTTAGCTCACTGAGTCTCT
>JAMFTG010001738.1:45000-55000 GCA_023974075.1 Chaenocephalus aceratus
TATGGTTTGTGTGTGTGTGTGTGTGTGTGTGTGTGTGTGTGTGTGTGTGTGTGTGTGTGTGTGTGTATCATCTTTGCATCTATTCAGCAGATACCAATCAAACAGTTGGCTATGCAGAAAACAAAGACCAGTGTATTGTTAATCCTTCCATACCAGGTCCAAGAATCAAACAGTCCACACATGTAGAACACTGCAAGAGAGAGGGGTTGTGTATTAGCATCAGAACCCCTTTGTCCCCCAGAGGGGACACTCAGACCTGTCCCATCAGGAAAGAGACACAGAAAGCTTGGTGTTACCTAAGTAGCATGCATAAGAAGAAACATAATACACCATTTACAAAAAACACATCCTGGAACAGCTCTGAGGATTTAGCAACCAGGTATATCCATAAATATTATTTCTACTATTTTATATTCCCTCATGACCACGGTGCGTTTCTGGTGATGACCTTCATGTTATCCGTGGCTCCTCCTATAATCACACGGTGAGGTGTTGGGGAACGTGAGAACCTCTAATGAGGACATGTTCAGCAGGGGTCCTGCCGGTTGGGTGAGGGTCCCCGAGAACAGAGTGATTCATTCCATGCCGCTGTGCAGAGGAATGAAACTGTAACCTTTAGAGAACTGTCCAATCTCTCCAGCCAGCAGGAGGCCCCCAGGAGACCCGGACGGGACTGGATGTCTGGATGTCTCATGTAACGTTAGAAACCCCTTTGGACAAGTGGTTCCCAGCCGGGGGTGCGGGCTAAACGTCATCATGCTGTCTCAGTGCAATGACCATGAAGTTTAATCTCAACATTACATATTATTTTTGGGAACAAGGCCGTCACATCTCAGAGTGTCTGACGGCTCGTGGAACATGAATACATTCCAAAAGACAGATGTGGGTTACTCGAGTTCCCTGGGGTATCTTTCCTGAAACACTTTCTTAGGGTTTGTTCTAATAAAACAACACTTGATTTTGTTACGCTGCTGTATGTAATGATAATCTATGTTCATAACCCTGGTGTCTGGTCTAGTTTGACATCTGTGAGTTACAGTTCCTCCAGGGATGGTTTTGAATGTAACACACATAGCAGCTAGCTAACATTAGCTGCACAGTGGCAGGAAGAATGGATGCATTGTTAGCTATCGGTTAAAGGTCATCAACATGTGTCCCCTCGTCTTCATGTCTCTTCCACATCAACATGTGTCCCCTCTTCTCCATGTCTCTTCTACATCAACATGTGTCCCCTCTTCTTCATGTCTCTTTTACATCAACATGTGTCCCTTCTTCCTCATGTCTCTTCTACATCAACATGTGTCCCCTCTTCTTGATGTCTCTTCCACATCAACATGTGTCCCCTCTTCTCCATGTCTCTTCTACATCAACATGTGTCCCCTCTTCTTCATGTCTCTTCTGCATCAACATGTGTCCCCTCTTCTTCATGTCTCTTCTACATCAACATGTGTCCCTTCTTCCTCATGTCTCATCTACATCAACATGTGTCCCCTCGTCTTCATGTCTCTTCCACATCAACATGTGTCCCCCTCTTCTCCATGTCTCTTCTACATCAACATGTTGTCCCCTCTTCTTCATGTCTCTTTTACATCAACATGTGTCCCCTTCTTCCTCATGTCTCTTCTACATCAACATGTGTCCCCTCTTCTTCATGTCTCTTCCACATCAACATGTGTCCCCTCTTCTCCATGTCTCTTCTACATCAACATGTGTCCCCTCTTCTTCATGTCTCTTCTACATCAACATGTGTCCCCTCTTCTTCATGTCTCTTCTGCATCAACATGTGTCCCCTCTTCTCCATGTCTCTTCTGCATCAACATGTGTCCCCTCTTCTCCATGTCTCTTCTACATCAACATGTGTCCCCTCTTCTTCACGTCTCTTCCGCATCAACATGTGTCCCCTCTTCTCCATGTCTCTTCTGCATCAACATGTGTCCCCTCTTCTCCACGTCTCTTCTACATCAACATGTGTCCCCTCTTCTTCATGTCTCTTCTACATCAACACGTGTCCCCTCTTCCTCATGTCTCTTCTACATCAACACGTGTCCCCTCTTCTACATGTCTCTTCTGCATCAACATGTGTCCCCTCTTCTTCATGTCTCTTCTTCATCAACATGTGTCCCCTCTTCTTCATGTCTCTTTTACATCAACATGTGTCCCCTCTTCTTCATGTCTCTTCTACATCAACATGTGTCCCCTCTTCTACATGTCTCTTCTACATCAACATGTGTCCCCTCTTCTCATGTCTCCTCTACATCAAACATGTGTCCCCTCTTCTCCATGTCTCTTCTACATCAACACGTGTCCCCTCTTCTCCATGTCTCTTCTACATCAACACGTGTCCCTCTTCTACATGTCTCTTCTGCATCAACACGTGTCCCCTCTTCTTCATGTTTCTTCTGCATCAACATGTGTCCCCTCTTCTCCATGTCTCTTCTGCATCAACACGTGTCCCCTCTTCTACATGTCTCTTCTGCATCAACATGTGTCCCCTCTTCTTCATGTCTCTTCTTCATCAACATGTGTCCCCTCTTCTTCATGTCTCTTTTACATCAACATGTGTCCCCTCTTCTTCATGTCTCTTCTACATCAACATGTGTCCCCTCTTCTACATGTCTCTTCCACATCAACATGTGTCCCCTCTTCTCCATGTCTCTTCTACATCAACATGTGTCCCCTCTTCTTCATGTCTCTTTTACATCAACATGTGTCCCCTCTTCTCCATGTCTCTTCTTCATCAACATGTGTCCCCTCTTCTCCATGTCTCTTCTACATCAACATGTGTCCCCTCTTCTTCATGTCTCTTCTACATCAACATGTGTCCCCTCTTCTTCATGTCTCTTCTTCATCAACATGTGTCCCCTCTTCTTCATGTCTCTTTTACATCAACATGTGTCCCCTCTTCTTCATGTCTCTTCTACATCAACATGTGTCCCCTCTTCTACATGTCTCTTCCACATCAACAATGTGTCCCCTCTTCTCCATGTCTCTTCTACATCAACATGTGTCCCCTCTTCTTCATGTCTCTTTTACATCAACATGTGTCCCCTCTTCTCCATGTCTCTTCTTCATCAACATGTGTCCCCTCTTCTTCATGTCTCTTCTTCATCAACATGTGTCCCCTCTTCTCCATGTCTCTTCTACATCAACATGTGTCCCCTCTTCTTCATGTCTCTTCTACATCAACATGTGTCCCCTCTTCTTCATGTCTCTTCTACATCAACATGTGTCCCCTCTTCTTCATGTCTCTTCTACATCAACATGTGTCCCCTCTTCTCCATGTCTCTTCTGCATCAACATGTGTCCCCTCTTCTTCATGTCTCTTTTACATCAACATGTGTCCCTCTTCTTCATGTCTCTTCTGCATCAACATGTGTCCCCTCTTCTTCATGTCTCTTCTACATCAACATGTGTCCCCTCTTCTTCATGTCTCTTCTTCATCAACATGTGTCCCCTCTTCTTCATGTCTCTTTTACATCAACATGTGTCCCCTCTTCTTCATGTCTCTTCTACATCAACATGTGTCCCCTCTTCTACATGTCTCTTCTACATCAACATGTGTCCCCTCTTCTTCATGTCTCTTCTGCATCAACATGTGTCCCCTCTTCTTCATGTCTCTTTTACCTCAACATGTGTCCCCTCTTCTTCATGTCTCTTTTACATCAACATGTGTCCCCTCTTCTTCATGTCTCTTCTACATCAACACGTGTCCCCTCTTCCTCATGTCTCTTCTACATCAACACGTGTCCCCTCTTCTACATGTCTCTTCTGCATCAACATGTGTCCCCTCTTCTTCATGTCTCTTCTGCATCAACATGTGTCCCCTCTTCTCCATGTCTCTTCTACATCAACACGTGTCCCCTCTTCTACATGTCTCTTCTGCATCAACATGTGTCCCCTCTTCTTCATGTCTCTTCTACATCAACATGTGTCCCCTCTTCTCCATGTCTCTTCTGCATCAACATGTGTCCCCTCTTCTCCATGTCTCTTCTGCATCAACACGTGTCCCCTCTTCTTCATGTCTCTTCTACATCAACATGTGTCCCCTCGTCATGCTGTATTGGAAACATATATTGTAGGGCCATACCTATACAAAACATGTCTGAAGTGTTTTGCTTAAAATACCAAAGAGATCACCCGTTAGCCACGCCTCTTACTGCTCATACCCCTCTATTGCAGCCCTGTTAGAGAAACGCGGATTGTGGGTCCTTAGCTTGAAAAATAAAAAAAGAGGAGGCGGAGCTAATGCCTGATCAGAATTCTACCAGAGATAAAGTTAAATTCTGCTGTGATAGAACGCCATCCTGTTCTAAACCACATCAAGGATTGTTTCTGAAACAGTACGGAGCTCAAATGCCTTTTCTCTTGCGGGTTTATAGGTTAGCTCTGAGTGTTAGCTCTGAGTGTTAGCTCTGAGTGTTAGCTCAGAGTGTTAGCTCAGAGTGTTAGCTTAGCTCTGAGTGTTAGCTCAGAGTGTTAGCTCTGAGTGTTAGCTCAGAGTGTTAGCTCAGAGTGTTAGCTCTGAGTGTTAGCTCAGAGTGTTAGCTCTGAGTGTTAGCGAGGCTTGCTAACGCTCTGAGTGTTAGCTCAGAGTGTTAGTGAGGCTTGCTAATGTAAACAAAGACGAGATTACGTCCAAAACACGTCAGGCATTGTTTCTGATAGCAATTTTCTGTGGGTCCGCTGCCGATTTGATGTCAGATCGGTAGCAAATCTGTATCCGCTCGTTGTTCCCCTGTTTTTAAAAGATTTGGGTACGGAGGAAAAGAGAGAGGGTTTTATTTTCTGACGCTGCGTGAGTTCCCCGACGCACCGGACACACATTTTTATGTATGAAAGACATCACAAAGTGCATTTTGCATGATAGGTCCCCTTTAATGTATATTTTCTTGTGTCTGACGCGTTGTGAGAATGAACGTGCATATATATTAACTTGTGTACGTGAGCGTGAGACGCATTGCAGACCGCAAGTTAACCGCAAGTTTACCTTGACTTTCTAAAGCTTCTCGTGCCATGTTTGCAGAGGTATTGGAATGACTGCAGACAAACAGTGCCATTTCTCCCACTAGTTCAAGCCATCATACTGAATGTGTGTGTGTGTATACAGGGGCGCCATTTACCAACAGGCAAGTGCTTGGACCAGAAGGGGACCCCAAAGAAGGTAGATTAATCTAATTCAATTCAATCCAACTTTATTTATATAACACTTTAAACCTCCAGACCAAAGTGCTGTACAGATAGATACAAAACATATACAATCTCACAGCTCAGCTCACAAAACATTCAATAAATAAATACATTTAAAATAAAAGATAACACAAAACAAACCAGAATAAACGTAACAATTTCTAAATAAAAAATAAATAAAACATAAAAAAAGATTAAGAAGTTCCACCGCAACGACAACATGAAACACCCTTTAATGTACTGCAACGACACGTCGGAAAACCCCCTCAAGGGGGCCCCATGCATAGCGCGCCCAAACTGCTTCTTAATTTCAGTTTCGTTGCTCCGCTCCGGGGTGGGGGGGGCGGGGGAACTTTGCTGGCATTGATCCGGACCATTGACCTTGTATACAATTCACAAGTGGACCTTTAACAAAACAGTTTGAGTACCCCTGGTCTAAAGTAACAGACAGAGAATCAGCACTGGTGTTTCAGCCAATCAGAGACAGGCTCTGGATATATCTGAGACCTGAGGAGAACAGGGGACCTTTAAAACAAGAAACTTCTAGAAGTGAGTCTTAGTTTTTCACTCACAATAAGTGTAAATGTCAGCTTTAAGTGCATCTGTGTTAAGGGTGAGTTATACAAGTTCAGAAGACACAACCGGTTGGGAACCACTGGTTTGGACCGCCACTCCTCTCTGGATTCAGATGACCTCACACAGAAGCTATGAACAGGAAGTGACCCGCCACTCCTCTCTGGATTCAGATGACCTCACACAGAAGCTATGAGCAGGAAGTGACCCGCCACTCCTCTCTGGATTCAGATGACCTCACACAGAAGCTATGAGCAGGAAGTGACGCAGCATGTAATCTGGTGATACTGGTTGTGATCTGATTGTCCTGGATTAGGAACACAATGCACGAGCCACCAATGTTAGCACAGACCACATGCATCATGACATACGGTAAGCTGCTTAGTAAACCACATGCACTCATTTCATCGGATACATGGACCCTCGGGTCTGTTCTCATGCAGACCATCCTAAATCACCCTGCCAGCAGATCACTGAACATGGAGTGCTTCATGTTACCATCGCAGAAACCAGTGGACAGTCATCGATAACCAACATAATGGCTGATAGGCCGAATCAAAAGGGGCCCGACCCGTCACAGAAAGGGACCAGATGTGAGGGATTGTTCAAATAGGGACACTTTCTCCTCCAAGGAGTTCGGTGTCTTCCACTTGGCTGCATTCAGATTAGAAGTATGCTCTCACGCAGGCTCGCTCCGGTGCTACACACTTATTTATTAAGGTTTCTGAACAATGCAGAAGATCCCCTTCACGTCCACCCTCGCCGTTCTGCGCCAACTCCACTTGTTGTTCCACACAAACTCTCATTCTCCCACAACTGAGCAGTTATTTTCCTCAACACAAAGCAATACGTAGCAGAAGTATATAATCTTGCATGATACGACGGCATTGAGTGAGATCCAGTCGAATCGAGTGGTTGAGCTTCCAGACCGCGGGTTAGTCCGACACGCCCTCAATTCAATCAGGAGAGATTCGTTTTGATGGAACAAAAAGATATGTATTGACAAGAATACACAGATGAATGTAATTGTGTTTTTCTCAGAATTTGACTTTTTCAGGAGAGCTGCTGCAGACCAGTTATTGGGTTGTAATCCATCGAGTCAGCTTTAGAAGATCCAGATAAAGAGTTTGAAGCATCTATTCGCACTGAGTATCTGCATGATGTCTGATGTGTGGGGTGGATGGGTCCAACCAACTGTTTATGACCCGTGTGAAACCAGCTAATGTGACTTAGTTCAGAGGTCTTTGTTACATAACTCACATAAATAAACTGAAGTATTTCAAACAGAAACAACAATGTTTTCCAATCTGTAACCAAGTAGTTTAGTTGCATAAGTAAATATAAAGTAAAACTAAAGCAAAAACAAGTTGCATTAAGTATAAATGTGAGTGTTATGTGCCGTAGTTTGACCCATCTCTGGGCGGTGGTGGCGAAGTTGATAGGGACTTGGCTTGGCAACTGGAAGGTCACCAGTTTAAGTCCCGGCATGACCAAGTGCTACGAGGTGTCCCTGAGCCAGGCACCCCACACTGCTCCCCAGCAGACCCGGCGTCATGGGCGGGCCATACAGGATCTGGGCCCGCTGTTTTAATCAGGGCTGAATACAACATTTTAATTGTTTTATTATCATGTTCAGTGGCGGCGCCAGGGTATGGCTGGGGCAGGCTGCAGCCATACCAAGAAATGGCTCAGCCCCACCATGAAGAATGATTTTAAAGTAAGCTAAATAAAGTCTGCCAACTCACGCGGAGTAAATTGCACAGACAGCAGTAAATACCGAAGACAAGAAACGATTTGAAAACTTTTGTCAAGTAGTGATCATCATCTCAATAGAACATCTTTGATAATGTCTTCTGGCCAATCAGAATCAAGATAACGACGTGGTGTTGTTGCAGGAAGTCCCGACGGAGAATACTTTTGCTGTAGTACGTCTCTATACACATCGATACAACATTACGTGTTGATAGAAAACACGTAATGAAATAAGAGCCCACGGTGTGATGATAGGTGTGTGGGCCGTCTTTCATGTTGACACACAGAACAATGGGGGCGATCCACCCTGATCCACCATGTAAAGTCACTCACAGCCTCTCCCTCTTCTCTCTGTGAGGAGCAGCAGGTTCAGCTTTCAGAACAAAGTAACAACAAACTGAAATGGCATTCATTTTTTTAAATATGTCGTGTAGTAATAGATTTATTTATTTGTCTTCTCCAGAGAGTACCAGAATGTGTGTTTTATGTTAGTATTTCAAAAAGATCTCCTGGAGGAGACTCCCCCCCAGACCCCCTGCAGGCGTTGGGTTTTCAGCACGTCACTCTTTCCCCTGAGGGGAAGCTGCAGGATCGGCTCCAGGTCGCCCTTTTTATTTACTACAAGACAAATGTGCCTTTTTATTTATACAGTTCCATTGGATTGAGACGGGAAATAATCTAAAGCTCACGTGTTTCACCGTCAAGGGGAGCGTGTATGTAATCACATTGCAAACACTGACTTGAGCCCCCCCCCGCTGTGGGTTAGCCCTACCAGAGATTACCCAACACTAATACTCTGGAGCCGCCACTGGTTATGTTTATTGTTGTTATTTTTAATATTTATTTTTGTTTTAAACTATGTTGAAAGATTAGTTTAATAGCATTTTATTTTATTTTGCTATGACATTCTGAATGAAAGGCACAGCAGCCTGTCAGTTTACTCTCGCTAGGTTAGTTTGGCTTTATCATTTATATGTATCTGCAACAATGGATACCAGGAAGTGGTTCCACACTTATACACTTGAAAGGAATATGGCTGCTCAGCGCCAGATGCAGCACATTAGAGGACACCAGTTACGTTACCAACGAGCTAGCAAGCCAGCCAGGGACAAGGAGGCTGGCAATTATATTTTGAAGAGAAATTGACTCTCAAGCCGGCTCTCTCACAAACTCCTGCTCTGTGCGCAAGCAGACCGCTGCACATGCTCTCTGCCTCGCTCAATCTCTCTCTCTCTCCATCCCTCAGCCTCCCTCCACCTCTCCACCCTGTGTGCGCTCAGGTTTGCCTGTGTGCTGCCCAAGTTGGCACAGTGTTACAAATGTGCCACAAACCCCCCCCCCCTCATTGACAAATCTCGAGATTTCCCAGGAAATGTAAGTTTCGTGGTGGGCCCGCCCTGGTCAATCAAATGCCCGCCCAGAGACGTATGTCTGCCGCCGGGTCTGCTCCCCAGGCGCTGTGCATAATGGCAGCACACTGCTCCTAACACAGGATGGGTCTAATGCAGAGAAACAATTTCCCCACGGGATTAATAAAGTATATCAAATCAAATCCATCCCACACATCATACATAATGCAGATCTTTAGTGAGATAAGAACAGATGCTCTTTATCTGGATCTTCTAAAGCTATAATATAATGTCTGTATTAGATTCAGATTCTCCTCCACTAGAAATAGCGTCAGATAATGCCTCATTTGCATATTTAAACATAACATTTCATAAAACTTGTAATACAAGAATTAATTGTCTTAATATTTGTAATCAACTGGGGAATTACAAAAGAATCAAAAGTGCTGAAACAGGGGAATCTATATATGTCTGTATTATGATCAGAGTGTTGGTGTGTGGGAAGGAAACATGTTGAGAGAACAGCGATGATGGGTGAGGAGAGTCTTTTTTCCTCATGAGACGTCTGTTTCCTGCAGGGTGTGACTTCACTGCCTGACCCTCAGGGGGGGGGGGGGAGGGGGGGAAGGTGCATGGAGAAGAAAAGGAAGCAAGACAGATTGAATGGAGAGGGTAGCTCGAGACGGATGAAAGATATACATTTGCATTTTTCAACCAATTGTTTTCTCAGAGTACCGCTTTTATTGGAAAATATCACTTAGGATTTGAAAAAAGTGAAATTCATTTTTTTCAAATCCTTTTACTTTTTTCAAAAAAAAGGTTCAGTTTTTCTCAGATTTCCACTTAAATGTCAAATTCCACTTTTGAATTCTTCTTCAGAGCTCTCGCTTCAGAGGGAGGGGGGCATAGGTGTTGCAGCAAATGGAGAGAGATTTCACTTTAAAAAATGTTTATTTTTCAGAACGTTTTTTTTTCAGAATTCCACTTTTTCTAAAATATGTACTTTTACACTTACATCACATTTAGCTGTCGCTTTTATCCAAAGCGACTCACAATAAGTGCGTTCGACCAACAAGACACAACCTTGAAGAAAAGAGAATCATAAAGTACATCAGGTTTCATAGAGCCACACATCTCAA
>JAMFTG010001738.1:60000-61235 GCA_023974075.1 Chaenocephalus aceratus
GGTATTTGAGTTCAACATGTGAGAAGTAGAAAGTACAGGTATTTGTGTTCAACATGTAAGAAGTAAAAGTACAGGTATTTGAGTTCAACATGTAAGAAGTAGAAAGTACAGGTATTTGTGTTCAACATGTAAGAAGTAGAAAGTACAGGTATTTGGGTTCAACATGTAAAGAAGTAGAAAGTAACAGGTATTTGGGTTCAACATGTAAGAAGTAGAAATTACAGGTATTTGTGTTCAAAGTGTAAGAAGTAGAAAGGTACAGGTATTTGGGTTCAAACATGTGAGAAGTAGAAGTACAGGTATTTGAGTTCAACATGTAAGAAGTAGAAAGTACAGGTATTTGAGTTCAACATGTAAGAAGTAGAAAAGTACAGGTATTTGTGTTCAACATGTAAGAAGTAGAAAGTACAGGTATTTGGGTTCAACATGTAAGAAGTAGAAAGTACAGGTATTGGGTTCAACATGTAAGAAGTAGAAAGTACAGGTATTTGTGTTCAAAGTGTAAGAAGTAGAAAGTACAGGTATTTGGGTTCAACATGTGAGAAGTAGAAAGTACAGGTATTTGAGTTCAACATGTAAGAAGTAGAAGTACAGGTATTTGGGTTCAACATGTGAGAAGTAGAAAGTACAGGTATTTGAGTTCAACATGTAAGAAGTAGAAAGTACAGGTATTTGGGTTCAACATGTGAGAAGTAGAAAGTACAGGTATTTGAGTTCAACATGTAAGAAGTAGAAAGTACAGGTATTTGAGTTCAACATGTAAGAAGTAGAAAGTACAGGTATTTGGGTTCAAACATGTGAGTAAGTAGAAGTAAAAAAGTGGTCAGAGTAATAAGTAGTGGAGTAAAGTACTGATACCAGAAAAATGTACTTAAGTACAGAAACAAAGTATTTGTTATTCCACTTGCTTCTTAAATGTGAAAACCTAAACCCCGGCTGCCACACAGGTCCCTGGTGTTGAGCGTCCCAGCAGAGCATGTTGTGCAGGACTCTCATGATGAACATTATGATTAGACTCAACCTGCAGGTCAGGCCGCTCGGTGTGAAGGCGGAGCAACCACGGGTCACACCTCTGAATACACCCTGAGCTAACACGTGACGCGAACATGTTACCTACAGGGGGGAAAGTGTAGGCCACACACACACACCACACACACACCACACACACACACACACACACACACACACACACCACACACACACACACACACACACACACACACACACATACACAC
>JAMFTG010001739.1:0-19207 GCA_023974075.1 Chaenocephalus aceratus
ATGGCTGAATTTAGCTGAATATGTAAAAGAAAAGGTTTAAAAAAGGTGTAAACAACTACGTGTATAGCCCCAATGTCCTGAAATAGCTGAATAATGTAATAGTTGAATGGTTTATAGCTGAAATGAGGCTGAAGGAGTTAGATATTAGCTGTAAGTAGTAGTGAATGAATGTTTACAAACACCTGTGTGTGGTGTAAACCCAGAGATCAAAGTTTAACATGATGACGACTTAAGACCATTTACCAAATGCAGAGAGAGAGAGAGAGAGAGAGAGAGAGAGAGAGAAATGCAGTGTGTGTGGTAGAGAGAGAGTGTGTGTGTGTGTGTGTGTGTGTGTGTGTGTGTGTGTGTGTGTGTGTGTCTGTGTGTGTGTATGTGTCTGTGTGTGTGAGTGAGATATAGTGTGTGAGAGAGTTTGTGTATATGTGTGTGCGTGTATATGTGTGTGTGTGTGTGTATGAGAGAGCGAGAGAAAGAGAGAGAGAGAGTGTGTGTGTGTGTGTGTGTGTGTGTGTGTGTGTGTGTGAGAGAGAGAGTGTGAGAGAGAGAGAGTGTCTGTCTGTGAAAGAGAGTGTGTGTCTGTGTATGTGTGTGAAAGAGAGAGAAAGAATGTGTGTGTGAGAGAGAGAGAGAGAGAGAGAGAGAGAGAGAGAGAGAGAGAGAGAGAGAGAGAGAGAGAGAGAGAGACTTTAAAAAGCTGAATATTTGAAAAAGTATAACATATTTTGAAAAGGTTGAAAGTTTCCCATCATGTGTTGAAAAGGCTGAATAGTTTGATATTTGAATGGTTCCTGCAGCTGAAAGTAGGCTGAAGGAGTTACATAAAGATATTACATGTAAGGAGTAGTGATTGAATGTTTACAAACACCTGTGTGTGTAAACCCAGAGATCAAAGGGTTCCATGGTGTCTGCTCTGATTGGATGATGTGACTCACGTGTGTGTGGCTCCAATCTGCCAACACCAACACCAACAACCATCTGCAGCACTGAGTCCCATAAGAATGCATTGAGGAGTATATCTGACAATTTTGCCACCTGTTCAAAAACTATGGCTCCTATAACAAAAAAATGAGCAGACCCTGAGCATCAGGGAACCCCAATGAACTGAAATATGTTGGTTTTTTTGGTTTTGTGTGTAAAATGTGGAGATGGGAGCAGTTTGTCTAAAGTGTACTTCTCCCTGCTCTGAAGAAAGATCCGGAACAATTTAACATGGCAATCAATTGGGAGCAAGCTGGACTTTTTCTCTCTTCATGCCCTCAAGAGGCATTTTGTTTAATATGTTTTCTTAATGTTTTCTTATTTTCCAAGCTATGAGAGCTTTTCCTACGTTTTCCATGAAAAAATATGTCTGAGGAGTGTAGGGTTTGGGAATTATGGCAAGTTTAAAACATTTTTGGGGGAGAATTTCAGGCACCGCTGCACTCTGTTTTGAGATCAAAGCACTCTAGAGTTAACGAGCTGCTCCATCCACTCCAATGTTAAGATCTGGAAAAAGCCTCTCTGCTAAGCTCCAAACTAATTCCAATATCTCAAAAAGTTGAAAAGATATCAAAATTATTTTATACAAGTTTTATAGCTGAAGGTATTGTGATCATTTGAAAGTTGGAATGAAGTGTCTGGCTGAAATTATGTGGAAGGAGATGCATTTGGCGCAAAGTGTAGGAAAAGTGGATTTGAAGGCATCTCCCATTGACTTCAATGTTACAAAAATAGTTTAAAAAGCTGAATATTTCAAAAAGTATAAAATATTTTGAAAAAGTTGAAGGTTTCCCATCGATTCCTGAACAGGCTGAATAGTTTAACATTTGAATGGTTTCTGTAGCTGAAAGTAAGCTGAAGTTATGGAGAGCTAAAGTATTGGCTGATTTGAAGGCTCTTCCCATTGACTTCAATGTTAAAAAAAAGAGTTTAAAAAGCTGAATATTTCAAAAAGTATAAAATATTTTGAAAAAGTTGAAGGTTTCCCATCGATTCCTGAACAGGCTGAATAGTTTAATATTTGAATGGTTTCTGTAGCTGAAAATAAGCTGAAGTTATGGAGAGCCAAAGTATTGGCTGAAATAATAATAATAAGAGGAAGAATAAAGTTTTGAAGCACTATAGTGGAATGCTGTAAACAGCATTCGCACTAATAAGAGGAAGAATAAAGTTTTTTTGAAGCACTATAGTGGAATGCTGTAAACAGCATTCGCACTAATAAAGTTTTTTTGAAGCACTATAGTGGAATGCTGTAAACAGCATTCGCACTAATAATAAGAGGAAGAATAAAGTTTTTTTGAAGCACTATAGTGGAATGCTGTAAACAGCATTCGCACTAATAATAAGAGGAAGAATAAAGTTTTTTTTAAGCACTATAGTGGAATGCTGTATACAGCATTCGCACTAATAAAGTTTTTTTGAAGCACTATAGTGGAATGCTGTAAACAGCATTCGCACTAATAAATAATGGTACAGTAAAAGCTAAACTGAAGAAGATGATGGCCGAGACAGGGAAAACATGGATGAGATGCTTAGCACCAGTGATGCTAAGCATGCACATCCTACCCAGTGCTAGAGGGCTGTCACCTTTTGAAATGTTATATGGAAGACCATATTATCTGCCTGAGTTAAAACCATGTGTAAGAGTGTATAAGTGAAAACACAGCAGAATGTATGGCAAACATTTTGAGAAGAAAATAGATCACAAATGTTATTGTCCCCTCTGCACAGGAAGTACCTGACACTACACAGACAGTGAAACCAGGAGAGTGAGTGTTCACCAGAGCGATAAAGAGGAAGAGCTGGCACTCGCCCAAGTGGGAGGGTCCCTACCAAGCAATCCTGTCTACACCGACTGCAGTTAGAGTGGCATCCTGGATACACCTGACTGTGAAGCTGTTTAAACCTAAAGACAGAAACTCGCCTCTACTGTGGTGAAGTCTGGCAACAAAGGGAGGTGATTCCAATAAGGACACTTGTCTCAAACCAGTGAAGAAACCAACAGCACCCAGTAGAATTTAAAGAGTGGACGTTAGCAGGGAAACAGTAACGGGTCTGAGTGATAGAAACTGACGATGTACTGTACAGAGAAAGAATTAGGCCATGGCATCCATTCGGATTACATTAAAACATGTGCCTATACAATCTACCTACCTCAGCCGTTTGGGTACTTTTGTATATGACTTTTTTATCTTTTATAATCATTTGTATTTTTCCAAGTTCTATGTTATTCCGTAGTATAAACAGGAGGGATATGTTGGAGAAATACTGTTATATCTCTCACAGGCTCCGCCCTCTACTGGACTCTATGGGTACTCTCTTACCCCGCAAGCATTCTCCCAATGAGACTTCTATAGACGTAGCCTACCCTGGGCGGGCCTACCTGAATGCGCGCGCATCACACTGTATAAAAGGAGGCCTCGCCTCCTGACTATCATCCTTTTCTCTTCAGCAAGCGGAAGTGTTTTTACGGAGCTTAGAAAGACGAAAAATTAAGAGTAATGGAGTCAGTTCTTGACCACAGGACCTGCCCGAAGTGTCCAAACCTGATCGCGGGAGCAGATCCACACCCCTGCTGTTTTTTGTGTATGGGGCCTAACCACGCTGTGAGCGGTATGGGCCCGACGCCGGCATGCTCAGCCTGCCAGATGCTTCCTCGGCTCACGCGTGAGCATCGTGGGCAGCATTTCCTGTCAGCAGAGTCTCCGCAGGAGGAGGTGAAGGATTCGGATCTCGACGTCGTCGAGATGGGCGAGTCAGGAGAGGAGGAAGAGCCGTTCCGATTCTCCCTTCCGTGGGGCCAGACAACCCCGATTCCGGAGGAGGAGGACGAGGACGCCTCGGTGTCGGGAGGTCCGACTCTCAGGTCTGCACGTTTGGATTTCCTAGCGGTGATGACCCTGGCAGCGGAGCGCGTAGGCCTACCGCTCCCACCACCGCTGCCACCGAGGCCTATAAGCCGCCTGAGACAGGGGTTTTACGGCCCGGTGCATCCAGCGCAACCGACCTCCGTTTCGCCCCAACTGCCTGATATATGGCGGTGTGTGGAGGCGACATGGCAGCAGCCATTCAAGACGAAGGCCCCAGTAGCCGCTATGGCAGGCATCATCAAGGTGGAGGGCCGCTCGGACACAGTGTGTGCGGGGGTGCCCCCCCTTGATGAGAGCCTGGCGGCCCATCTGCTTCCGCGGGCGGCTGGTTGGGCGGAGGGTAAGCGACCCCTGCCCCCGCTGCCCCGGGACCGAGACACTTTGGAATATCTGGACAAGATGTTCAAGCTCGGTACGCAGATGGCGGCTGCAGCAAATAATCTCGGCGTGTTGGGCGTCTCCCTGATCACCCCTCAGGCAGCCGCCCCCGCCCTCCTGTCACAAGATGGGAGCGATTATCCGGACCGCGCTATAGGTCAGATGAATAATCTGATTCATGGCGTGGCCGCTGCAGCAGGGCGGGTGATTTCCTTGGCCACAGTGGCGTCTCGTCACGTGTGGTTGGGACTCACTGCCCTATCGGGGCGGTGGTGGTGAAGTCCATAGGGACTTGGCTTGGCAACTGGAAGGTCACCAGTTCAAGTCCCGGTCCCGGAAAGACCAAGTGCTACCGAGGTGTCCCTGAGCAAGGCACCGTCCCCTTCACTGCTCCCTGGGCGCCGTACTTAATGGCAGCCCACTGCTCCTAACACTAGGATGGGTCAAATGCAGAGAAACCGTTTCGTTACATGGTACCTGTACTGTGTAATGACAATAAGTTGAATCTATCTATCTAGAAAAGACCGAGAAGATCTCCTCGGAGCCCCCGTGTCCACGGAGGGGCTCTTTGGGTCAATCTCCTCGGTCACTCAGCACTTCAGCAGGCTGGAGGAGGAGAGGGTCCAGCTTAGCAGGATGCTACCACTGGCCCCGCCTCCGGGCCCGCTACGCGCTTCTCCACGCGTTTCCATGCAGGCGAGGGAGCGCAGTGCGACAGTGAAGCGGAGGGAGAGGCGCCGGCACAGGGGTCCCGTAGCTGCGGCGCCCTCCACCTCTACGGCCCATCACGTGGTACCGGCATATCGGCAGCCACGGGGAAGGGCTGCCCGACCTCGGCAGGCTCATCAGCAGCAGAGAGCGGCCGGGTGGGGTGCGCCGTCTGCCCGAAGCTGACTGGCGGGGAGAGGTAGCGTCTCGGCGGGGGGAGGAAATCTCTTTGCCCGGGACGCGAGGGTGAATCCCGCCTCATTCGATGCACAGATTCCTTTGAAAAAATTAAAAAATAAAGAAAAAGTTGATCTGTATCCAAGTCTAAGTGTCCTTTGTTTCCACAATGCTACACTTACACATGATGTCTGTACAGATTCCCCACCCCGCCCCAGCCATAGCTCCTGTAAGGGAGGAGGCTAGTGGGAGTGCGCAGATGAGAGTGATGAAATGTAAACAAAGCTATCGTAATGTTATATGGGTACAGAGGTATTATGGCCGGCATATTGCTGTTGGGGAACACACTAAGCCTGGGGTTAAGACTCCAATTAATGCAGGTTACTAGAGTTGCATTATGGCAGCGCCCGCACTCACAGAAGAGCACGTGGCGGTGCGTTCATGGACCTTAGTAGAACGCACTACTCCTATGAGGACTCCGATTAATGATGTTCACCGTAAGGGTGAAAACGGCATTTTGAGGGAGCACGCGCTCACACATGAGCGTGCGACGGTGCGTTCAGGGTCCTCAGTAAATAATCGGCCCTTTCTGTGTCGACCCTCCATGGGCGAATCTTCCCTTCACGGGAGTTTTGCGGCGGGACGGGTCGCCAGAGAGTACCACAGCTTTATAGCTGCGGCCCCACAGCTGAGGGCATGCCCTTTAACACAGTGTTATGGGGAATGGAAACTCAGCTGTGTACTATCAAAGTGGATGGACAGGACGCTGAAACGGGGCTATTCACTCCAGTTCTGCAGCATCCCACTCCCTTTTATGGGCATGCGAGAGGTGAAGCTATCCTCTCGAGAGGGGATGAGTTTCCTCTCAGCAGAGATTCAGGCTCTGGTGCAGAAACAGGCTGTGTCTGTTGTGCACCCTCAGCGCAGGGAAGAGGGTCTTTATTCCATATACTTCCTGGTTCCCAAGAAGACAGGGGAATTCAGACCAATTCTAGATCTCCGCGGCCTGAATCGCCACATTTCCCGCAGGAAATTCTGCATACTAACTATGAAACAGTTACTGGGGCTGGTGCAGCCAGGCGATTGGTTCATCACCATCGACCTGAAAGACGCGTACTTTCATGTAGAAATTGCTCCAAAGCACAGGCAGTATCTGCATTTTGCCTTCCAGGGAATAGCCTACGAGTACAACAGGCTGCCGTTCGGCTATTCCCTATCCCCACGCACATTCAGCAAATGTGTGGCCACAGCGCTTCAACCGCTGCGCGCACACGGCATGAGAGTTTTATTTTACATAGACGACCTCATAGTCATGGCTGGGTCACGGGAACAGGCAATGTTTTGCACAGCACAATTGATCACACACCTAACCAAATTAGGCTTTGCGATCAATTGGAAAAAGAGCACCCCCATACCTCACCAACGGGCGTTGTATTTGGGTGTGGTGCTCGATGCAGGCACGTTGCGCGCCACCCTGTCAAAGAGCAGACGTGCGTCCCTTCTTCAGGGGATACGCAGACTGCGACAGGGGGCAACAGTGACAGCTTTTAATGTCATGCAGACGCTGGGTCTCATGGCGGCTGATCACATGATGGTCCCGTTAGGGTTACTACATATGCGCCGCCTGCAGAGGTGGTTCTCCAGCCTGCGCTTGGATCCCAAGAGGCACAAGCTGGCGGCTGGTGACCATACCCCCCTCAGTGAGGGGCAACCTCCAGTTTTGGGGGTCCCCGGATCACCTCCGGAGGGGGTCTCCACTGGGACGGGTGACCTCCTACATCACAGTGTTCACGGATGCATCCGGAACAGGATGGGGAGGGACCTGCCTGAAGAGCGCTATAGGTGGGCGCTGGGCTCTCACAGAATCTCGACACAGCAACCTCCTAGAGCTACGGGCGGTAGTGTTAGTCCTCCGGCATTTCAGGACCCTAATTCAGGGGGAACATGTAATGGTCAGGAGCGACAACAGCACCACAGTGGCTTATATCAACAAGCAGGGCGGAGTTCGATCCGCCGCCTTGTTGACCACAGCGGAGAGGCTGTGGTTATGGGCTTCAGAGGTGGTGTTATCTCTGAGAGCCCTCCATATCCCGGGACTGGAGAACGGGGGAGCCGACCTCATGTCGAGGGGCGGCCCCCTGCCAGGCAAGTGGGTGCTTCATCCGAAGGTGGTGAAGCAGATCTGGGCCCAGTTCGGGAGAGCGGAAGTGGATCTGTTCACCAGCTGGCGAAACAGCCACTGTGCCCTGTGGTTCTCCGTGGCTCGGAGCGACGACCCACCCTTGGGGGTGGACGCGTTTGCACACGAGCCATGGCCAAGGAAGCTGCTATACGCCTTTCCACCGCTGCGTCTCATTCTCCCCCTCCTGAGGAGAGTGAGGCGAGTCAGGAGGTCAGCCTTTAGTCAACCACTGATGTCGGAGGAGGCTGCGCCCAGTAGTGCACGCCTCCACCCCACAGTGGGACCTGCCCACAGTGGGACCTGCCCCTAGTGCTCGAGGCGCTGGCCTCGGGGCCGTTTGAGCCTCTGGAGCTCTCCTCTCTGAAAGCATTGTCGTGGAAAACAGCGTTGCTTCTTGCCTTAACGTCAGCCAAAAGGGTGTCCGAGTTAACTGCTCTGTCGGTGCACCCGAGCTGTTTACAGATTCGGGGTGACCGGAGAGGCGCGACACTCAGACCGAACCCCTCCTTTGTGCCCAAAAACCTAAGGAGTGCGTTCAGGTCGAGGGCTATTCCGTTAGGGGGGTTTAGTCTTCCCCCCCATGGGGGGGCCAGGGAGGCTAGACTGCACCTCCTCTGCCCGGTGCGTGCGCTAGCATATTATGTGGAGCGCACAGCTGCCCATAGATGCACCGAACAGCTGTTCGTGTGTGTGGGGGGCGGTGTGATTGGGAAAGCTCTGACCAAGAAACGCCTGGCAGGCTGGCTCTGCGAGTGCATTGCACATGCCTACGGACAGGCAGGGAGAGCCTGCCCCACGGGTGTCGTGCGCACTCCACACGGGCTGTCGGCAGCCTTATTCAACGGTGTGAGTGTGGAGGATATGCACTGCGGCGTCTTGGTCGACGCCTATGAAGGGCCGTGTAGGCCAACATTCAAACTCACCTCGCACACACACTACTGAAAACATCTGGCCTCTCACATTCACTACTGAACACCTCACACACACACTACTGAAGACATCTGGCCTTGCACACACACTACTGAAATCCCCTCACATGCACTACTGAACACCTCACACACACACCACTGAAAACATCTGGCCTCACACACACACTACTGAAATCCTCTCACATTCACTACTGAACACCTCACACACACACTACTGAAAATTAAGCCTCACACACACACTACTGAAATCCTCTCACATTCACTACTGAACACCTCACACACACAATACTGAAAATGAACCTCACACACACACTCCTGAATTTTTTTACTGAAAGGTTCTCAGTAGGGAATGTGCATGTGTTTCACCTATGTGTGTGTGAGGGGATTCTTGCTGTAACGGAAGTCATTCTAATGTAACGGAAGTCATCTGCTAGTGGTCTCTTTGCTAGCCCCGTTAGCTTCATTAGCTCCAGGCTGCTACTCGGACGTGTTTGTTGTGTTGATGCCTGGTGGAAAAATGGAAGCTAACCACACGGATCGTCTCAATCATGCAGCAGCGTTAATAACGAGCATATTAACATCTGCGCAGCAGTCTACGTCCCCCGCCAGGAGTAACCTCTCCTCTGTAGATGGAGAGATAGCCACTCTTTTTCGCCAGGCCAACTCTACACAACCGAGCAGTTCAAGGCCACAGCAGCCCCCATCAACTCGTCAAAGAGTGAGGCAAAATGTCAACTCGTGGGCCTCTGGAAGCAGGAGGAGGAGGTAAGATGTATATGGTTAAGTGTTTATTTGTTTATAGGAGTAACCAGTGTTAGTAAACACACGTTAGGGGAACTGCTTTAGGCTGGTTTAGGTCCTATCTATCTGAACGCTCTCAGTTTGTACGTGTTAACGATGAATCTTCCACGCAAACCAAAGTTAGCCATGGAGTGCCACAGGGCTCAGTGCTCGGACCTATTTTGTTCACATTATATATGCTTCCGTTAGGCAATATTATAAGGAATCATTCTGTAAACTTTCATTGTTATGCGGATGATACTCAACTATATTTATCAATCAAGCCTGATGAAATTAATCATCTAAATAAAATGCAAGACTGCCTTAAGGACTTAAAAACGTGGATGACCTTAAACTTTTTGATGTTAAACACGACCAAAACTGAAGTTATTGTACTTGGCCCGAAGAATCTACGAAACAAATTATCTAAAGATATACTAACTATGGATGGCATTAATTTGGCCTCCAGTGAGACTGTAAGGAATCTTGGTGTTATATTTGATCAGGATTTATCCTTTAACGCCCACATAAAGGGCATTGCGTTCCAAGAATGCAGGGTTGTTGGTTGTTCCTAGAATCTCTAAAAGTACAATGGGAGCCAGAGCCTTTTCTTATCAAGCTCCACATTTGTGGAATCAGCTTCCAGTTTGTGTTCGGGCGGCAGACACCCTATCCGTTTTTAAGAGTGCGCTTAAGACCTTCCTTTTTGATAAAGCTTATAGTTAGGGCTGATTAGATTCAGCCCCTAGTTTTGCTGATATAGGCTTAGTTTGTCGGGGGACATCTTACTTCTTCCTTCTCTCTGTCTATACCCGTGTACTCTCATGTTCCGATTAACCCAGCTTCCCCAAATGTCCTTCTTTTTGGTGTCTATATACGCTGGGATCCGGAGTCATGGATGATCCTGCGGTCCTGTGTCCTGGATCGCGAGCGCTGGATCTTGAGTCGTGGCTGTGGTCCTGGATCATCGGTCCTGGATGGATATCCTCGTGGATTCATCTTCCTATTATACACACATGCATTTCCAAACATCTGGACTACCTATGTTGCAAATGTATTATCTTTTCAATTTACACACGGCATCTATTGCACGTCTGTCCGTCCTGGGAGAGGGATCCCTCCTCTGTTGCTCTCCCTGAGGTTTCTCCCATTTTTCCCTTTAAACTGGGTTTTCTTTGGAAGTTTTTCCTTGTACGATGTGAGGGTCTAAGGACAGAGGGTGTCGTATTGTCATACTGATATTCTGTACACACTGTGAAGACCACTGAGACAAATGTAACATTTGTGATATTGGGCTATATAAATAAACATTGATTGATTGATTGATTGATTGATGGTTAGGGCCCAATAGCAGTGATGATTTTAATCATTAAAAGTTAACACTTCTCTCGCCATTGACTTCAATTATTTCAAAATACAAATAAAAAGCAATGGCTGAGACTGATGTTACTTCAGGGCATTTTGCACAGCCTTGTAATTCTGTTAGCTTGTCACCAGCTCTGGAGTAAAATCACCTGGAACCCATCTAGTGGGTGTCTGTTTTTACTTCTCACCTTTTTCATCCCAAACTATTATTCATGCCTGAGATTGCGCGTAGCACACAAATGATTCAGAGACTTACTAGTTAATCCAACAGTCACTGCAATAGTTTGAACCAGCTTCGTGCAGTTTGTAGTATACTATTATATAGTCCTAACCTACCACAATAAGATGAAATTAGGTTGCTATAGCATGTTGTTAAGGTCTTATTGTTAAACATTACTTGAAGTTTTGAGAGAATTAAGGAACAATTACATTGTCATTAAATTGCATTGTGTCATAGTGTGTTAATTGTTTAACTGTTTGGCTCTTATTTTTCAGGCCCACTTCTGTGGAGTACCATGACCATTTCAACAAGGATGTAATTCTACTCCCTGACCCAACATGGGAGTTTGTGTGGAAGCAAAAGTCCAAACAGTTCTTGCATGCAAATGGTCACATAATCAGTGCCTTTGAGTTCCATAGATCATGGAACCAGTTGACCCTATTCCGACAGATCCGGGATGAGTTCAAGCCCAGAATTCCTGAGGATGTGAGGTAGGCTTAATTTGCCCAATATAAAAAATATGTGTAAAGACGTTTTTGATGTGGTTACTCTGGTCTTGGAACAGCCATGTGACGAGTCCTTCTTTGTAACCAGTACTCAAGTTGTAAAAAAAAATCAGGGGGGATGGTGGATTTTATCATATGGGGACATAATTTGTGCTGATAACCCGCCGAGGGTGGTAGACCAACCAGCATAAAGATAATTATTATACTCCTAAAACAACATGCATGTTATGGATGTTCAGATACTCCTTTCATTGCTCTTGACCAAGGCACCTCAGAATTAGAGTCGGTCCCCGGGCTACCATGGCACCACTAACATTTAGGGTCAAATGCAGAGGACATTTAGGGCAAAATCTTTTTTTCACTTTAATTTAAAGGGGGGGAGGGGATACAAAAATGTGGTTATAATGGAAGTATATGGTAGAAATCTTGTAGATTAACAGAGATGGATCAACTGATTATACTAATAATAAAGTCAACATAGTTTTTAGAATATTGAATTATAGTGTATTTTTTCAAAAAAGCAGTTAATGGTATACGATCAAAACTGGTATCTAAAGGGTTACATTTGTATCATAATTAATTAAATCATTATGTAAATTCTTCATGAAAAATATGAGGAAAAAAATTGATCCGTCATCATTTTATTGCAGTTCAAATACAAATATGTGATGTTAACATTCCCAATGTTACTTTTTTTAACAGGACATTAAGTGCAAATTGAAATTGTTTACAAAATATGAAAATATATTAAAAGATTATACAGATAATACAAAATAGGACCAATGTTGTCAATGGCTGCCTACTCTACTCTCCCCCATCTCATAGAAGTTTCCAAAGACGTTCATAATCATGCTTTTTGGTCTCAATTTGTTCTGGCTCTTGCTTTCGGATTGCTAGCTAAGCAATGGCTTTGAAGCCAAGTCTTGACATATACCTCTGGTCTGAACTTGTTCAGTGGAGGGCCAACACACTTGATGAAAAGTAAGGCTGACATGCTTTTTACCTCTAGGAAGCTTCTAGTTGTGGTTAAAATGTTCATCTGACTAAACCCACGTTCACACTCAGCTGTGGAGATGACCAGAGTGTTCACTGCTTGAAGGAGGGGTTTCAGCTCTTCTGGTGCTGGTGGTATCATTTCATCAACAGTTTTCTTTTGAGTCTTACCAGCTAGCTAACACGAGAGAAAAACGTATAACTCCAAACTAAGTTGTTATTGCTGCTTATGTCCATAGATTCCACCTTTGGTGACTAAAGTAATGAGTTGACTAAGATTACTGATTATTGGCTTACCTGAAATGTTATTTTTAGTATTTTTAAATATGAAGTCCCTCAGATCGCGTTGTCCTCCTGGTTGCTTGGCCATTGTGATGACCGTTACCTGCGCTTCTGGCATCGATCAAACAGGCACATCACGGCGCTCTGGCGCCCTCTAGGGCACTCGCATAGTATAGCGTCAGTGACTTGCTAAAAATGTCATTGCTTGTGTGCGTGCTCCCTTGCCCACAGTATTTTACTCAAAATGCGCAAAATTTATGTTGAAATAGCAGTAATACCAGTGCCACGTTCATTGATAAAATTACATAAGGGATGGAAAGGGGGAATGGCAGTTTTAGAAGGGGGATGATTTTGACCGTTTTTATTTCAGGGGGGATGCCATCCCCCCTCATCCCCCCTCAACTCGACTACTGTTTGTAACTATCATTCATGCATGCTGTGTCTGTTAATGTTGTATTAATCATGTAATGCTTATTATCTGTCAACTCTTCAGCTTGCAGTTTCTAATGGCCTGTGGAAATAAACTTGTGACACCTAAACATAAAGAAGGTCAAGAGTTTGATGGTCACATGATTCACAAGGTCTTCAGGTCAAAAGCCTTGTATGTAAAACCATCAGTTGCTATTCTTGTAAGTTTACCCTTGTTTTTTAGATCCTGGATCTCATTTGTTTACATTTTTTTATTGACCTCATATCATTGTAATCCAAATATAATTGTGTTTCTCTTGATAAGGGTTACAACAGTGATACTGAGGATCAGTCCTGTGCTATCCAGGAGGGTCCCAGCACAAGGTCAAAGTCAAGGGCAACTCATCCCAGGGAAGATAGCAGCGAAGAGGGCCACAGCGATGGTTTAATTATTGATGAAACCGCTACCTCCAGCCTGCCACTCAACAGCTATCTTCACACCACAAGCTCTCTGCCTCACACCACCAACTCCAGCTTCAGCTATTCTGTCGTTCCAGTGACTACTGTTATGGAGATCTAGGACCCAACACTGCTGGAGAGTACAAGTCAAAGTGATCAAAACAAATAAATGGTGAATCGAGCAGAGCTGTCTTTTTGGTTATTTATTTGAAGCTTCAAATACATGATACAATAATAAAATAGACACAGGTCGAACAGAGTATAGGATAGTCTGCTAGAGTGTGCGCAGTACAATGTGATAGCAGAGGTTATATAGGAAAAGAGTGGGAATGTTATAAATCTTGTGTTCACACGGTCACATTGTTATTAGACATCTTCTGGCCTTGAGCTGTAGATAGCATAACGGTTCTCAGAGTAGGGAAGTTCTTGTGTGACTGTGTGTGAGTCTCAACCCAGTAGCCAAAGCAGCTCTGTGGCCTTGAAGCGCCTGGGAATAAACCCAAAGGAGAGTAGATAGGAGAAAGAAAGCACATCTCAGGAAATGAGAAGCATTTGGTTTAAGCATATAAGGATATAATAAAAATGTCCACTACATTCTCCCCTTTTGATCATACTTGATCAATAAAAAAAACAAATGACAGGATAGACTGATATAACACATCAATGAATACACTCCATCGCTGGTGTAAGTAAACACATCACAAATATATCATAGAAAACTGGCTGTTTTTGTGGAGGACAGACTCCAATATAATGTAAGCATAAGAGAGGAGGGTACACATGATTATATTGTAGTGTCGGAATCAGACTCTTCTGATTCTAGCTGGTCTATCTCACTGTGGCGCAAAGGATTGTCGTGTAATGGAATAGCAGTATACTGAACGAAAGCTGAGGATACCATGCTGGAAACGCATTTCTTCAGTATTGGGATAATCAAACAGGTACAACTGATTAATAGGCCAAAAATGATCGCTTTCATGTCGGCTAACAGGTCGTTGAGATGCAGCACGGTGTCAGTGATGTTCTTGGTGGCGTCGGGAATGTAAGTGCAACAGGAGTCACCGATCACATGACACAGGCCACCCTTTGAGGCGAACAAAAGGTCAAGAGCAAATTGGTGCTGCAGGAGCATGTTCCTAGAGGCTATTATGAATGGGGGCAATGCCTGGAAGCCTTGCGTCATCTCGTAAGTGAGGTTATCTAGCCGGACGTGTAAGGTATCTATTTTATGGGCATTGTTTACTGTACCCCACCATGGGAACAGGCCACCCATGAATTTAGCTCCAGCGGACGTCAGATCTCTTTTTACCTTGTGGTGGTCGGGGTGTTGGAACTCTGGGTAATGATGTGTCGTGTACATTAAGGACGTGAGTACAGTGACTGCTGGATTCAAATCGACTAGAGTGCATGTACCTATCCAGAGGGGAGCCAGAACTTGATAGAGCTTGTCGCCGCACAACCAAACGTAATCTTGTGGCGCACTAAACCCAGCATCACTGGGCCAGGCCAGTTGGAGGGAGATATGTTTAACATCAGGGAATGCTACGTTAGAAAGGATTCTTTCAGGGGCACCGGATATGTGACAATACGAGATTTTGTAAGCACCGTAACTGCATGCGTTCCGTAGGATGCGAGTACAACCAGTAGTAGTTCCTTGGAAAAAATAAGGTGGTGTAAGAGACGTTTTGTGGTACACTCTCTGGATGCATAGGCTGTGTTTCATCCCTCTCAAATGACTAGGGTGCACATGGCTGACGGGTTGGTACTTTGCGTATGTGGTATCAAACGTGGATGCACGCAAAGGGGAGTTAGACCGATTACTGCATGGTGGGGGAAGCTGCCTAGCATAACGCCACTCGGTTACGCTGTCTTCACCCTTGATGGGCCTTGTCAGAGCCATAAACGCACAGAGGTGTTCAACCTGGGTCAGAGAGCGCGGACGAACTGGCACGGACATTGATGAGTCCTGGGGGGAAAGGGTGCATGCATAACATGACCCATTTTGTCCTGCGGCCTGCAAGAATGATCTCAGAGTGTGCCACCAGACGTTACCGGTGATCCCATTACTGGTCTGAACCACATCAATGTTGCTATGGTCGTTATCGCCTATGTATAGATTCAATGTAGATGTACCTATGGATGTCAACAGTTGCGTCAAAGGTTACTTACGCTTTTCCGGGGTCTGAGTTTTGGGCGCGATGTCTATGTAAAATGTGCCACACGGGTCGGCGCCGGATACATACATACAGACAACAAAATAAAATAAATGTGGTTCGCCCTGCTTTCCCCATGTACCTCTTAGATACCTCAATTTTGGCTGACATGCTGTATGCCAGGGGTCTTCAACTAAAATCCAACGAGGTCCAGTTAGACAACATGTCCCCATGCAAAGGTCCGGAACATCAACATGTCTAAGTTGCTTTATGAATTAGTGTGATATATATTGAAGTAGCTGCAGCTTTATCAACGTCTGCATGTAATCAACAACTGACTGCCAATCAAATAAAGAAAGTACAATTCAAAAACAACAATATTTATTGTCAATTAACATTGAACTACAGATATACAGTAAATACTGTGGATATGTGTAATGTTCCTCTCGGGCTGCATTTAAAAATAAAATAGAGAAAATAAATAAAATAGCTTTTGAAAATGTGTGCATCTTAAAATTGCTTAATTTTAGATAAATAAATAAAGTGTAGCAGCAGCTTGAGTTTCCCTTTTTCTTTGTAACCGTTTCACATCATGACTTAACAGTTTCAGACGATTATAGAACAATATCAGTCTTTACATCATAACAATTTAACAGTTTCAAAGTTTCTCTTTCTTTCCCTCTTATATTGCAGTCCCTCACTCGCTTGTTTTAAATTCAGTGTGAGAATTGAGCTGGAGCTTGTCCTGCCAGGAGTTTGTAAATCTGGGCCGACATGGAGTCAGCGCCATTCTCACACACATGCAGGTGCTCATTGGTTACAGTGATGCAAACACAGGTATGGTGAAAAAAGAGAGAACTATTCGAAGCAGGAAAAAACCAGCGTAATAAACCATCTGACAAAGGCCTGTGCTATAATGCTTCAATTAACTGCTATTCTTTATAATATACTCAGATCAATAGGAGACAGAGATGTTAAGTTATAAATCAAGGGTTTTTATTATTATTTACAGCAGGGGTGGGGAACCTTTTTCCTTTCAATTTTTACAACATCCTCCGAGGGCCGTACAAATGATTGAACTCAACCTCTGCTTAAACTAAAATCACAGCCCATTCATTTGGCCTTTCTTTCATGCTGTGCAAAGAAAAAGCAACCTCTTAATCCATATATCTCACCATGACTCACGTATGCATGCACGTGCACGGTGTGGCGTGACCACCAAAACAGAAAGATATGGACACAAGATGTGTGCAAATGTATTTAGTATCCTATCCATGTGAACATGATTATTTTTTTTTTTTTTTTTAAGTTAAAAGCATCAATCTGGTGCACTTTGAGAGCAACATTAAGATATCTATGGGTACATCTCTCAACACCCATATGAAACAGAACTGTAAGCTTATTTTTCTTTTGGGATATTTTACAAATCACTCCCATTTTAAACTCTATTCTTGTTATTTTTAACAACTTTTTTGTTGCTGTCATATAGTATTTTATACCTGTTTTTTATTTAGTCTATTTATAACTATATTGATCATATCAAGGTGTGCCTTAACCTCACTGAGCTGAGGTTATTTGAGCCTCTCAGGAGAGAGCTCTCTTCCACCTGGTTGTAGAAAAGCGCTTTAAATTCGTTAGCATAGCTAGCTAACCAGATGCTAACAACAACAGATCGCCACTGTGCTTACAACTAAAGGCCCTGACACACCAAGCAGTCATCAGAGGACTAGCCGACGCTGAAGTCGGCTGTTGCCTGGCCGTGTTCTCCTGCGTTTTGGCCATGTGTCGCACGGGAACACACCGCACCGACTTCAGTGCGTGAGTGGCAATAACTCTCCTTACCAGCAGGCGGCGGTAGTGTGTATTCGTCATTCAAAAGAGGCAACAACCGGAAGACAGAGAAGAAGAAGAGTATATTTTCTCCGTAATATCATACAGAGCTGGCCTCTCATGGATCAAGGTGATGAGCAGGTCTTCGTTTGCATCATTCCAGATCGCCATGATGAGATGAAAATGAAATAGCAGTCTGTGTGTGCCTTCTTAAATCGTTTGTTTTACGTCCCTCACTTCCGCTTCGCTTCTCATGCACTGATTTGCTAGCTGAACAGCCCAATCAGAGTGATTATTTGGTCCGACTGCCAGACCCGATGCATGGCCGATTCAACATGTTGAATCGGCCATGCATCGGGTCTGGCAGTCCAAATAAGGCGTGTCACGGTCGACGGTGCGGGACACACCAACCTGACTACGGCGCCGCGAATGCCCGACAGCCTCTGACGGCCTCTGACTCCCAAAATCGGGTGGTGTGTCAGGGCCTTAAAGACACAGCCACGCAAACACTGCGGCATGTGTACGGCTCCTTATGGGTAGGCCTACTGCAATATTTGAAGAGCTGGAGCGGCGTTCCGGTGCTCTCTGTCAGCACTCCTTTCAGACGAGACATACCACGTGAAGACACGTTACGCTCGTGTTGTGTCAAGGAACCTGTCCTTGGCCAGGAAAAACAGGTACTACGCTTGTTTAATTATTTTTGCGGTCTAAATTTCTTCTTCTTTTTTGAAGTGAGAAGTTGTCCGTCAGTCGGACTAACGGACCCCACCCCCAAAACGAAAAACTCCAAGTCACCCAAATCAGCGTTAAAAAAGCGGGAGGCGCCGAAAAATCCCCTATTAATGTATTGATTATATCTCCGGTCCGTATAGGTCGGCGTCTGGGGTCCGGATCCGGGACCGCGGTCCGCCTGTTTGCCGACCCCTGCTGTATGCTGACCATGGATACATAAAATATAGGACTAGTCCTAACACAACTATCATGGCAAGTATGCAGAGGAACCATTCTATGATTGTCCAGGCTCTCCAGTAGTATTCACATTGCTCACGGTTGTATTGTCGTCTCTCCAGGCAAGCCCTCATCACGAGGGGGAAATGTTCCATGGTGGTGTGAGTGTATTCTCTTGGTCGATTTCGTGACACGGACAGTCAGACATCCGCACACCGATAACACAAACGAGGAACCAGAGAGCATATGGAAACCGCTCAGCTGGCACTCACTCGTGACACCTTGTGTGTAGTGTGTTTTGGTGTATGTAGTTGCAAGTGTGGTGCTGGTGGTGACTAGGACACGTCACTTGTTGTCATCTCTGTTGGTGACTTGGACACGTCACTTGTTTGTCATCTCTGTTGGTGACTTGGACACGTCACTTGTTGTCGTCATCTGTTGGGTGACTTGGAAACGTCCACTTGTTTGTCATCTGTTTCTATTGGTGACTTGGACACGTCACTTGTTGTCGTCTCCTTCTACTATACCTAACCGTTTCTCTCCTTTCCTGTGACTACGACCTTGCACGTGGCTGGCGTGGACCCACGTAGCTTCTCGGGCGACCTTGACCGCTGTCTGGGTGACGAGAAGCACCTGGTTAGGGACCTTGCCAACGATTGGATTTCCAGCTCTTTCTCCGGAAATCCTTGATCACAGCACAAAAATCGCCGGGTTGAAGGCGGTGAAGCGGACCAGTGGCAGGGGTAGGCAAGGATGCGGCTACCTGACGTCGGATGTCTGCTAAAGTGGATGATAGGTTAAAACACAATATGACAACATAGCATCCTCACACACACAGTTTTGTGGAGGGAAGAGGACATCCCTGGGCCTGAGTCCAATCTGTGGAGAGCCCCAAAAAGGATTTCAAATGGGCTGAGTTGACTCCGTGTTCTTTTCCGCATCCGCATGTACATCAGCACAATGGGCAGAGCTTGTGTCCATGACAGACCTGTGTCTGCACAGCATTTTGCTAGTTTGTTTTTGATTGTGCCGTTCTCT
>JAMFTG010001740.1:0-17500 GCA_023974075.1 Chaenocephalus aceratus
GAGTAAATGTAAATTAAAAACGATGTGACAATTTCTTAATTTCTTCTTCTCTCTTGCACTGAGGTGAAGCTGACCTTGCACTTGGTGCCAGTAAGGATGTTCCTCACGCAGGCTGAATGTTTCTCCCTCCTTACTGACACAGAAGCCCTTGATTTGCAATGCTTCACTAATTGTCATTTCCCTGGCTCCGTAGGGACACTTTACCTCCAGCACAGCGGGAGACCCTACCAGACCATCTGGAGATGCCCCCAACACTCCTGATTGGGAGAGCCACAAACCTGACTCATGGACCTGCATCTGGGTTGCAGTGGTGAATGCCCTGACGCCTTCACATTCATTCATAGTCCCCCACTGTACAGACAAAACACCATCAAGGGCCTGTTGTTGCCCTAGCACCCTGGCACTAAGGGAAGCAGTCACAGGCTTTGACCTCAGCTCCAAAGTTGCTGGCAGTCAACCTTCCTTTCCTGAACAAATGCCAGTTTGGGTTGGTTCGCTGACCAGTGGTAGCCACCTGAATTGCCCTCTGTTGCTCCTCAGACAATGCCATGCTTGCCACAATTGCCTCAGGTCCCTGATGCCCAACAGATTTGATAATTTCAGGACCAGTAAGTGTTTCCAAGCTGTAGTGTTCTTCTTCTGGCTCGGGGGAGAGAAGCCAAGAAATTCCTGAGATCCTGCCCCCGAGTCTGTCCCTCAGCCAGTCACGATCTTCGGAGGTGGGCTCTCTTGTCGGCGGGTTGAATGAGTTGGAGGAAATAGTTTCTCCACTGAATGTGTACGTTTAGCTGCCTTTGGCTTCTTCCACTGACAGGGGGTGTCAGTGCAGCTGAAATTGTGGATGGCAAAGATGGCTAATGCAGCCGCATGACTGCATTTCCATTCTCCACGTGGGCATTCACATTCTGTGGAGAGAACTCCCTCTTCTCCTGTAGATACCTGTGGTGGTGGGATTGTTTTATTATTTAAAATATATTTACATTTGTAATGCCTTCCCAATTATCCCTTTAATTGTTTATAGCCTATACTGTATGTTTATTTCATGGATATTTCTGTTTTTTCTGGTGCGTAATATTTGTAATAAAGATTTCATGTGACACATAAAATGGATTTGTTGATGGGAATTAATGTCACTAATGTGAATAAATTAACTCTAGGTTAATGGTACTCTTGCTATCACTACTCACCGACACTATAAACCTTCTCCCTCATGCTAGCCCTGACAACACCGGGAAGCACTATAGTGCCGGCTTGGACAATTCTCCCATAGGGATATAGCAGCACCGTCCAAATATTGGGGCCAAGGGATGGTCCACTGAATTTGCAGTCCCGTCGCCACCATATTTGTGCCGGACACAACATATGCGTGTGGTGCATGTTATTGGACCCTAGGTGGCGGTCTTCTAATAGGGTTGTACTTGTACTGCATGGGGGGTGGCAGAAAGTCAATATGAGAGCCCACTTACCACATATTAAACAAATATTAACGTACTGTGTACTTATACTTATGGGGGGGGGTCCGACAACTCCGACAACTCAATATGGGATCCCACTTACCAAAAATTATTTTTACCACGTACTTATACTTATGGGGGGGGGGGGGGGTGTCTGGGAATCTGAAGTATGGAAACTTAAACCCACCCATAACTTTTTTTTTCAATAACATTTAAAATTTCTCACATAATCCTGATTTACGTGAATAGTCTGAGAGGCTAGTGCTGGAGAAGAATGAGCAAATTGAAAAAAATTCCAAAAATGTGCTTGGCGCTCCGAGCCTTTGAGAGTGTGTTGTTTAGCTTGTGTGGAACCCGCTTGAAAAATATGGGGACCCTGCGACCTTCCACAAGGTCAAAACCGAGGTCAGAGGTCACGTTTTCATGCCGTACTGTGCTCTTTACGGCAGAAAGGAAGGTCTGACCGCCTTGAGCTTGCTCTCATTAGAACCGGCTCGAAAAGTACATGCAGATTGATGCCTCCGCTGCTCCTAATGTCAAAGGTTACGGCTTGAAATGTAACAAAGCTCCAAAGGTCAAAGGTCACGCTTTCATGCCGTACGGTGCCCTTTACAGCACAAAGGAAGGTCCGACCGCTTTGAGCTTGATGTCATTTTAACCGTCTCGGAGAGCAGATGCAAATGGGTGCCTCTGGTGCGACTAAATGTCAAAGGTTACGGCTTAAAATGTACCAAAACCTTCCGTTAAGGCCTTTTGAGAAGCCGCAGTGCTCCGTGAGTGTTACTCACTTACTTTGAAAAGGGCTAAAGAGATAATTTTTTCACAGGGGGCCTCTAAATAGGGCCCAGATCAGGAATCAGAAATATGGGAACCCTAGCCCACCCAGAACTTTTTTTCAATCAAATGCCATCATGCATTACTGCCATTGACGTCTGACTGCCCTAGCTCCACCCCTGAGGTCCTAGAGACTCACGGAGTGTACCATTGGATACGGAATAATTAAAGGTGGGGAATAGCCATTGAGCCCGAACCGATCAAACGTTGTTATCAAAAGATACGAATTAGTAACACTTTTGGACAAATTAGCTTTTCATTGGAATAATATTGATATAAAATCATGCATTTGAGTGACGCAATTGATATTCACAGAAAATGTTCCCCGCTATATGTAGTACACTGGTGTATAATTTCAGGGATCCAGCTGCTACCATTCGCTCCTATAAGATATTTTTAATTAAAAAAACGTGAAATCCTAAAAGAGATATAAATAGATAATTTTTTCACAGGGCCCAAAAAGGGCCTAAATAGGGCCCAGATCAGGGATCTGAAGTATGGGAACCCTAGAACACCCAGAACTTTTTTTCAATCAAATGGCAAACTTTCTCACAAAATCCTGATTTACTCGTAGAGTCAGACAGGGTTTTGCTGGAGAAGAATGAGCAAATTGAAAAAAATTTAAAAAATGTGCTTGGCGCTCCGAGCCTTTGAGAGTGTGTTGTTGCACTTGTGTGGAACCTGCTGGCAAAATGTGGGGACCCTGCGACCGTGTACACAGTACTAAGAGCCATTTCATTTTATTCCCCTCCCCCACCACAAGGCTGGCAGATTCTAAGCAGTGCAGTTGCAGTGATATCATCGTTGCTCATTGGTGCGGATGGTCGCGAGTTCGAATCCATGCTATGGCATGCATGCAACATTTTTTATATTTAGTCAAGAGATAATTATATGTGGAAAGTTGTCTTCTCAGACTTTCCATATTTGAAGTTGATTATTGTATAGTTAGTGTTACAGTATTTTAGATTAGTTAGTATAATAGGTTTATTCATTTTGTAACTATTAAATGTAAAATACACGTTTTTCACACGCAGGGATTACTTCCATTCGCTTTGTCTTGGTCTGTAGATGTGATTTGATGTGTCGTTTATACATTTTGATGGCGGAAAAGATATGAAAATGTCCCGTTGATATACATACTGAGAAATATATCAATATATATAAGACTTTTTTCCCTGTAATCTCTAAGCGGCCCTGTGTCGTACTGAGATAAGCGTTAGTCTTTGCTCCCGGGGACCCAGGTACGATAGCCGCCTGAGACCTTTTAATGGAAATGTGAAAATTATTTAAAATTAGTTGAATTGAGAGAGGGATACTTTTAAAATATTTATTATAGGTTTAGTTATTATGGAATTATTAAATATAAAACAATTGTGTTGAATTAAGAGAGGGATAATGGGTTACATTATAATTTATGTCAGGGTGAACAGTGAATGTGTGAAATACTAATATTATGCTAACCGCTAGTCGCTAAGCTAACGGCAGCCATTTCAATGTATTTTTCCATTGAAAATGCTAACCGCTAGCAGCAAAGCTAGCATCACAGCCACTGGTCCGTTTGCGGATACTTTTCACACGTTTTTCACACGCTAGAACTCTGGGAGTACTTCGGTTAGCTTCGTCTTGATCTGTAGATGTCATTCGATGCATCATTTGTCCATTTTGATGGTGTAAAAGATTACTGTCTGCACGAAATAAGAAACCGGAAGTCGGTTTTTGAAAGGACTCAGAAGAAAAACGGCTGCCTCACTTCATGGAGGAATGTCTCCCAGCTCCATGTGCACTCTGGCCCCGGTACATGTGTTGCCTGGAGACCCCCCAGTATGGTTCTTCAAAAACTTTAAGTTTTTGAACTGGTCTCTGGAGGAATGTGAGGAAAGTGGAGTTGTCAGGGGACTCTACCGCATATGAGGCACTATTTTTGGATACATTTCATCCATTTTCACCCCTTCCTCTGGTTCTTCCAAAAGTTAACATGCTTTTTCTGACTCTGGAGGAATGTAAGGGGAGTTGTCAGGGGACTCTACCCGCATATGAGGCACTATTTTCGGATACATTTCATCCATTTTCACCCCTTCCTCTGGTTCTTCCAAAAGTTAACATACTTTTTCTGACTCTGGAGGAATGTAAGGGGAGTTGTCAGGGGACTCTACCCGCATATGAGGCACTATTTTCGGATACATTTTTTCCATTTTCACCCCTTTTCTATGATTCTTCCAAAAGTTGACTTAGACTTTTTCCGACTCTGGAGGAATGTAAGGGGAGTTGTCAGGGACTCTACCCGCCTTACGGGACACTATTTTCGGATACTTTTTTTCCATTTTCACCCCTTTTCTATGGATCTCAAAAAAAGTTAACTCAGACTTTATTAAATTATTTTTTTATATATGACTTATTTTTTAAATATAGTGGGGATAGTGGAATTAACTAGTACCCAGTACTGGGAGGGACTGACTTTGATTGCAGATATAGCAATATTTGAATAAAAAAAAAAGTGCACCACAATATATGTATATAGTATAATATCTATAATAATTCTATTTTGAATACCAGTTTCGGGTGGGTTTCGAACCCGGGACCTACCGGACCAAATATCAGTGCTTATCTCAATGCCCCACAAGTGGCACTTAGAGTTTATGGAGAATAAGTGTGCTTTATAGATTTGTCAATAGAGTAACGAGACATTTAGCTTTGTTTTCCACCAGTAAAATGTACAAACGACACATCAATTCACATCTACAGATGAAAACGAAGCGAATGGACGTACTGCCAGACTCATAGTGTGTATAAATCAAGACGTGAGATCTATCTCCCCTGCTCTCTCCGTTTCTCAACAGTGACGTCACTTTCAGCTTCACTTTAACAATTTCAATGAGCAAAATACATTTCCCTTTGTTTTCCACCATCAAAATGGACAAACGATGCCTCAAATGACATCTACAGATCAAGACGAAGCGAATGGAAGTACTCCATAGACTCCTAGCATGTCGAGTGTCTCTGTTTGAGCACTATTTACATTTCTGGTTAGCCCAGAAATGTGAGAGATCTCACGTCTCAATTTCCACACACTAGGAGTCTGCGAGTAATTCCATTCGCTTTGTCTTCATGATTTGATGTGTCGTTTGTACATTTTGATGGTGGACAACATAAGTAAATGTGCCGTTCAGAATGTTTATAATAGACAACACAGCTATAAGTTTGAGGCGATCCAGGTCGCTTCACGGGTGACACGGGATCGAAACTCCTGTCAGACTCTCCATATTATATAGCAGAACAAATACATTTATACAAAAACATTTAAGAAACATTATAAGAACAATCATTGGGAACATTTAAAAACATTATACACATTAATTTCATCATATTAATCATATGAATCATATATCACACAATGGTGTGATGTGAAAAGCCATTGCTACGTTTTAAAACTTGTAAACACGCGTTCAGGAGTCTGAAAGTGGTTTCATTAGCTTCGTATTGATTTGTAGATGTGATTTGTTGTGTTTTTTTGTCAATTTTGATCGCCAAAACGATAGAGAAATGTCTTTTTACTTTATAGTGGAGTCTATATATGATACTTTTGTTCAATAAGCTTTTAGCGCCACTTGTGGGGCAATGGATTGAGACTCCTTGGTTTGGTAGAGAGCTGGGTACGAATCCCGCCCATGGCATCAAATCTTGAGTTCCTTCAATTCATTATTATATGTGACCCAAGTCAATATGGGTGCATATTTAATAGTTATAACAATTATTATTATAATTATTTTGGAATTATTAATAATATTGAGAAGTGGGCTTCCATATTGAGATGTGGGACATCGCCCCAATCCCCATAGGTATATATAGATAACTTTTAATAGGAATCTCTGTTTGACATATGTTCAGAATGTGCTATTTATTCAGAAATAGCACATTCTGAATGACCCAGTGTACACATCGTTGTGTACCACCGTGTCACAGTGCTTTCACTGCTCACTGCACCACAGCGCTACTTATGAATTGACCCAAGTGCATATTTAATAGTTATAAAAACTATTATTATTATTATTTTGGAATTATTAATAATATTGAGAAGTGGGCTTCCATATTGAGATGTGGGAGTCCTGAAGTGGGAACCCCCCAGGCAAGTGGGCTTCCATATTGAGATGTGGGATCTACAAGTTATAAAAACTATTATTATTATTTTGGAATTATTAATAATATTGAGAAGTGGGCTTCCATATTCTCAATAACTTATTGAGTGTACAGCAGGACCATATGCAAGCCCACTTACTCCATATATCAAAGCCAGTTCATGCTAAGTTATGGAGTGTACAGCAGGACCATATGCAAGCCCACTTACTACATATATCAGATTGTGGTTCCTGTCAGATTTAGGGAGGAGGTCCTCAGGAAAGCGCATGGGCAGTCGGGACATCGGGGGGTGCGTAAAACATGTGCTTACATGTTGCGGTATTTCTTTTGGCCTGGTCTGAAGAGAGATGTGTCTCGGCACCTTAAATGTAACAACATGTTACATTACATGTACAGTGCATTACAAGACATCTATCAATGTGTGTATACCTCCACCATTAAACTGTCATATTCTGCACATTTCTTATTCTATCTACATACATAAGAGTATAATTAATGTGTATACTATCAGTTAAAATAAGTGCTTGCATTGCAGGAAAGCAATATATTAGACGTTAAGTACTTTGTCAGGCTTAATATTCATCTGTAGATAGATACCCCGAAAGCTTTTTCTTATTTAAAAGAAGACCTTAATCTCAAGCAGGCCTATTCAACTAGCGGCCCACGGGCCGAATCAGGCCCTTCAGAACTTTGTTCTGGCCCACAAGAGGTTGCCTGCAAATCGAAATGGCATATGTGTAATAGCATAAATAACACTAATGTCTGATCACACTAAATCCGACGATGCGGCGAAAACGCTGGTTTTTCCATTCATTTGAATGATTTTGAATCCATTATTTTGCCTGCTGCGCTCTGCTCATTCAAAGAAACCCGCACTGTGTCCTCACTTGTCATTGGCTCAGTCAAACTCACGTTACACACTAGGTTCGCGGGCCACAGAGAAAGTACTTTAGTTAACAACAGCTTCAAGATGTCTCTCTCCAAGCCCAAGAAACGTAAAGTTGATTCGGAAAATTGCCAATTCCAGAATGAATGGACGACAAATATGTATTTACTTTGCCAGCCGCAACAAGTAATAAACCGGTGTGTTTATTGTGCAACGAAAGTATATCCGTGATGAAAGAACGTAAAGCGACACTACAACTCAAATCACGGCTCGTCTTCTGCCAGTTTTCCAGTGGGCTCAGAGCAACGGAGACGGGAAGTATGGGGACTGCTCGCATCATTTGAACGGAGTCAAGTGGCCAACAATGAGGAAGGTGGCCTTGCTTATACTGACAATGTTTGGATCTACCTATACTTGTGAGTCTAGCTTTTCTCATGTGAATGCCATCAGAACGAGGGCACGCTGCTCCATGACCAATGAGAAGCTGCATGAGTGTCTCAGGAGTGCTCCACTTAGGAGCCAAACTGCTGAAATAGCTCAATCAAGGCAGTGTCATTTCTCTCACCGACTCAAACAGGCTAAACATGACAGAAGTCTGATGCATGGTGTGTATGCAGATCTGTTTTATGGTCATTCAAACACGCCTACTTACTGTTTCAAAAATACATGAATGTTATTGTGAGTCTGATGGCTATTGTTTTACTATGTTCTATTTGAATTTAGTATTACATTTGATGGACTTGTGTTGTCTTCAAAGCACCTTATGTATGCTTGGAAGTGTTGAGGATATTATACACAGGGCTACTTACTGTTACTGTGATGAATACTGTTGTATTATATTCATCTTGTTTTGTACATTAGTGGACATGGAACTGTTGGGAAAAAACCTCATGTCTCCTTAGTTTTACAGATGCAACATTTTGCACTTTTGTTTCAAGCCTTGTAACCGAAGCTTTCCTACTTTTTTATGGACTGGTTGCTTTCTGTATGACTTCTGTTGATACAATTAAAGTAAAAAAAAAAGGGATGCACTTGACTAGTTCATTTAATGTATTAGTATATATTAACACTACTGTAAGCAAGAGTTGTTTGTAGTGATTCCTTGACAAAGTATTGTGTGGCCCACAAACCCCCAGTGATTTTCCTCTTTGGCCCACTTGTTAATGAAGTTGAATAGCCCTGATCTAAAGTATTCTTTAATGTTTAAATAAAGGTAAATTAGTTTTTCTGTTTTGCACATCCTCCTATTAATATATTTGTACATCCTGCACTAAACTGTTTTATTGAGATCACATATTTTTTTTGATTTGATTTTGATATACTTTATAATCCCCGTGGGGAAATTTTTTCTCTGCATTTGACCCATCCTAGTGTTAGGAGCAGTGTGCTGCCATTTTGAACAGCGCCCGGGGAGCAGTGTAGGGAACGGTGCCTTGCTCAGAGACACCTCTGTAGCACTTGGTCTTGCCGGGACTTGAACTGGTGACCTTCCAGTTGCCAAGCCAAGTCCCTATGAATTTAAAAATACAGATTTCAGTATCCTGAGGCTCTGAGCCATTTCTTTTCCTCACAGACGGCAACAAAAGTCCGACATTATACGATTTAAAATAAAAGCAATAATCGTGGCTTGATATTGAGTAAGAACATGTTTTTATGAACCCCACAGCTTCCGGTCTTCCACGACCCGACCGGAGAATAAGACGCAGGCACGAAACACACTACCAATAGAAATACATTGCTTTTAAAATCGTTCTGTGACACGAAAAAAAAGGGGGAAATCGTGTTGGTGAGCACGAATCAATAGATTAAATGTCGTGACTCTAACACAAAATGCCGTGAGACTGGGTTGACTGTTAATATATGTGTTAGAAAACAACTCTATATACTTTCATATTAGACATGAATACTCCTGTCACCAGCTAGTGTATTATAAGGATTTAATTAGTGTTTGGGTCATTCCCGAATTGGAGGACATTTCATGTCACGCATATACAAAATCGAATAATCCATGCCCAAAATGCTAAAACATGCACTTGTTGTGTTAAACATACTCTTCTTGAGACAAAATGTATATAAAGTTGTAGAAAAAGTGGTTTCAAAATATTATTTAAATTATCGAATAGCTCTCGAACATCCCCTAAAATGACATTTTTCAATGACAACTTGTGTCAAATATAACATTTAAAATAGGGATTTTATTTACTTTTGTTGGTATTATTCTATTGATTCTATATCATTCTATATGTCTCTTGTAATGGTAAAATCTATTTGTTAAATCATGAACATATTTTAGATAACAGTAATTTTGCACAGAAGGTGTGTCCCTCAACATGCGTTCAACCCTGTTACCCAAACCTTTTTAGATTGGCACAGGAAGTGAACAAACTGTAAATCAGATGACACACAGGAAGTGACATCAGCAAGCCATGTGCTAGTGCCATGGGTAGACCACAACTAAGTCCTCTCTTTTATTTTTCATATTTTTACAATCTTTCCAGTCTTAAAAGAGTGTGGCACTCTGACCCACTCAACCCTGTTACTGATATTATCAGAATAAAGCATATTCATTTCAAAAGTTATCTTTCTTGCATTAGATATCCAGGTGTGTCCTTGCCTTGAAAGTAGCAGTACATGCTACATCATGCAATAATTCCTGAGGTTAAAGCTCAAAGTAGCATTGGTTTTAAACCCTGTTACTATAATTAGAGTAACAGGGGTAATTCTTCATTGGAAAATATTAATGTGATGCCTAGCTGGCAAATCGTTTTTTTTGATGGTTTATTATCTGTTTTTCCTAAATACATAAAAGAAATTATAAAATAAAAGGTTCATTTTCCAAAAATGTTGGGGTCTAAATTACATTGCATTTAGCTGACGCTTTTAAATTGTCCTCCAATTCTGGAATGACCCGTATATTAATAATAAATATTGTAAATGTCTCTGTGTTTAAATTACTTTCTGACAGAGAACGTTTTTGACTCTGCAGTCAAAGCCTCAAAGTACACCCTGTAGCGAGTAAAACTCTAACACAGAAAAGAGCTCCCCAAAACGCCTCGTTGGAGATTTCTCATTTTCTTCCTGGGTATCGCTACGCGTGAACACCCAGAGGCCACGCCCTCTGCCAGCCTTTCACGAAGCAAAGCATCCCAAACCTTTCAGCGATTCATGCGGATATGCACAGCGTAGGAAGGACGATGCTGTTCCTACTTTGTTTGGACCAGCGGGAGATTCGGGGACACAACCTGCAAGTATTCATTGTTGTTTGTGTATTTATGATGTTTAAAACAAACAAGGTATCGACTGTTTGAATGGGTAAACGTTTTTCGGACTACTAAGTTCAAAGGCTCTCCGCAGACCCATTCTCACAGCGTTATAAACCTTTTTCTTGTTCAGCCGTGTAGGACAGAGAGTGAACACACAGAGATGCTGTGAGAAACCAATGTGAGTTTGGAACATTGAACAATGTGTATCTATTCTAGTAGAGCTCAACAATGGAGCTATGATCAGTAGAAATGGCCGTGACATGGGACCTTCGAAGAGCCTGTGACAGCCTCCCAACAACTGTTGTGCAATGACATATTGGACTCATTTTGAAGTTTTGGGGGAAGCCGGAAGTGACGTCAAAGCGGGAACGCTTCACTGTGCGGCGAGAGAGACCAACACGGACAGAGTGTGTTGGCATGCGTAGAAATGGTGAATTACTGAGTTCAGGCACGTTAATAACGTTGTAATGAAGTGGACTACAGTATATTGATATTCGTCAGTGCTTTCATGTCAATTCGGCGAACATATGATACATTAAATGATCGTGAGGATGAGGATTAAAAGTCGTTTGTTTGAGCCGGTCTGCATTTCCTGATGAGAAAACAAACCGATGCTTTTTGTAGTTGTACACCAGCATGGATTAAACGTGTGGTTTTTACCACAATGTTGGGAAATTAATGGATAAAATGCACGGATTATGATTATTATTATTATTCCCACTCCGATCGGGACACTAGGTTCACCGTTTCCCCGCAGCGAGGCTCCCCCCGTTGACAGCTTACTAGCGGTACCGAAGTGGGCCGGTCGAGAGTCCCGGGATGATTTTTAGTCCCAGTCCACCACTGGCTACATGACCATATGATCGCCCATATTGACGCACCTCATTCCTAAACTTCTAACAGACACAACATAAAGCGATCCTTCAGCCTCATGAGCTCTCAGACACGTTCAAAATTAAACCGTCCTCGCTGTCTGAGCTCGCTGCTGTGTGCGCCATCGTGCGGTTACATGCAGATGCTGGGATCCTGGACGGTGCAGCTGGAGCGCTGTGCCCGCAATGACGTCACCCATCATTTGGCGGGACTTGAAGAATCCCCGAGAAGATCCAGAAAATGGTCAACATTGAGATTAATGGTTATCAAAGTACAAATATCCAACATCAGTTCAGTAACGGTTTCAAGGGGACAATATTTACTCAAAGTGATGCGTTTGGATGAAACTCGTGTCACAAGCTCTTTCAGTAAAAACGCTTAGTGCTCGCTTGTTATAATTAGTATACAAAGTGCAATCAAATCTGAACAAACAACAAACATTTTTTAACGTTTGCCGTAGTTCACACAAGTGTTGTTCGATCTCTCGTATCCGTAGCGTAACAACATCCATTAATCTGGTTGGAAATTATTTATAAAAAAACATTAGTGCTTCATAACTTTCCTGACAATCATCATGTCTTGATTTCCCTCAGTCTCAAGCGATCAGGTCTGCCCCCCCTGTCTACTCTGTTCATGTTTACTATGTGCAATGCCCGGTTTGGTTTATGCAACAACACGTTTTTCCCAAATTGAGATTAATAGAGTACATCTTATCAGTGGCGGCCGGCCCATAGGGGCGCTAGGGGCGCCGCCCCACCTCTTCCCACATACAAAAACAATATTAAAAAAAAAATTAAATAAAAAAATATATATTTAAAAAATATATATATTTTATATTTTTATTTTTAATGAACAAGGTAAATATCATCCAATTGGTATCAGTAAAATGTATAATCTACAATAAAATCTCGTTTAAAATTGTGTTACGATGTCTAAAGTTACTGATAAGTCACATGTTTCCTGCCTGGCCTTGCCCGTGGCATTAGTTTATCATTACGGGGCAGAGCCCCCGAGCCAAACAGCAGCAACCAGCACGTTGCAAAAGTCTCAATAGTAAACGGTGCCGCCGAAACATAATTTCAGCCAAACAGCGCCGTCAAATATTTTGGTCACGAGGGCGCTCACGTCGGCGCCCACGTTGCTTACGTGCGTTGACGTGAGTTGTTTTTTAGATTCGTGAGTGACCAAGGTGACGCAGTAGTTGGATGAGAATGGCTTCGTGTGCAGGTGGAGTTGCCGGACCTCGGTCCGCACCCAATTCCGTGCAAGAGCTACTCTCCAATCCTTTTGAAAGGAGAAGTTTGGGAGATAAATTGATACTTAAAGACCTTGGACCGGACCAACCCGATTTGTATATATCACAGCAAGCTCGTGAAAAAGACAAATAGTATCAACGAGGCTTCTCACATGGCTAGCTGGATGCAAACAGGTAAATGCTATCTTTTGTTTCTCATGCTTGCTCTTCAAACAGCCGGGGACAGATACGATCTGTTCAGAAACTAGACAGAAGCTAAACCAGTCCAAACCACAGACTGCCTGTGTCACGGAGAATACAGTCGCTGGTTTATTTATGTCTGTAGGCCGTTGTTGTGAGTGTGGACGGTCGGAGCATATATAACGTTAGCTTAGCCAAGCTCCATTCAGAAAACACGCATTTTAAAAGGTGTTTCTCTGCCGTCTGTCTGCAGACTTGTCAAAGCATTAATTCATGGTTTTTACTAACCGGTATCAGTGTGTAGTTACTTCAGCATAATTTAGAAACGTGTATTACAATTTAATCACGGTAAAATATGTTCATTTTGTTGTAGTTGGAGCCCCCTCTCCAGCGCGTCTTGTTTGAATGATGCGAGTAAACACAGATTTTGAGGAATAAAATCAACATTTTGAGGAAAAAGTGAGGATTTTGAGTAAAAAGTGAGGATTTTGAGTAAAAAGTCAGAGTGGACTTCCTTGTTTGTTGATAACTGTGACGCGGCTCCTCCGTAGTGGCGAAGCAAAGATCAACGATCGTCTCTGCTGAGTGCTGACAGGATGAGAGGATATTACATGAATGAATACTTTTTTTACCGATGCAAAGACGCTACAATCGATGCATCGCGAGTTCGACCCAAACTGATGTGCCCTCTTTCACCCGGAGCACTCGTGATCTGTGAATCTTAACATCCCGAGTGCGCACGTTTCCTGATCATTGTGATGATATCTCTGGATGTCTCTGGAGTTATTGTCTCCAGTTGCTAGGCAACGAGGAGAATCTACTCTCTATTTTAAACTGCTGAGAGAACATCCATAGTTTTATCCACCAATACAAATAAAAGGACCAACTTATTGAAGCACAGGATTAAAACTCAGCTTTTAGAATCTCTTTATTAGTAAAACATGAGATTGGAGAGGATTGAAACCTCGACGTGACTCGAGGACTTGAGTTGTTCCGTAAAGGTTCCGCAGACGTCCCTCAAACTGCACCTGCAGGTGAGCGTTGTCTTGTTGGTGCGGAGTAATCTGATTACCTCATATCGTCCTCATTTGGCCCTCCTGGACAAACACACAAATCACAATTATTATTTTTATTGTGTATGATTTAGTTGTGTCCTGTTAGTGTGTACAACTCTCTTACATTTGGGCTCATGGCCTGTTTTGGTGATCAGAATCAGAATACCTGTCTTCGTCCCACAGAGGGGAAATGTACATACGGCAGAAAGAGACAAAGGCAGCTTGATGCTACCTCGAAGCAAACAAAGTAGTTATAATAAAAAGTTACACAATTTACAAAATACACATCCTGTAACAGTTCTGAAACACTTTCTCTCTCGCGGGTTTACGTCCACGGAAACGTGTACAAAAACGTGTACTGAAACATGTTTGGAAAACGTGTACTGATATGTGAGCGGAAGCGTTTCCAGGGTCTGCTCTGGTTCTGTTTTCTGTCTTATAAGTTATTTTGCATCAAACTTATTTTGCGTCTGCAACCAGCGACTTCTTCTGATCCCGTTTCATTTCGTACTGCTACGAAATACGTTAAAGAATTATTTTAAACGTTTGGAGAAGGACACGCCCCCCGCTGAGCAGACCAGGATTTATTTCTACATGTAGTTAATTTTCTTGTTATTTCTGACCTTTGTTTTTTCTGCAGGATTTTCTGCAGCTCGTCCTTGATCTCTCTGAGCGGCTGCTGCACTTTGTTGTCCTTCCTGGGAAGGATCTTCATCTGGCAGTCGATGAGTGGGATGGATTCCTCGGGGGTGTAGTACTGGATGATGAGGTTGATCATGTCGCCCCGCAGCCGCCCCTCCTTCAACCCCTGAGGGATCTTCTCCAGGTTGGACACAAGTTTCTTGAACTCGACCTCCGTCAGCTCGTCCAGGATGGAGCTCAGCGCCATCCTCCACATCGTCTCCAAATTGTCCATCTGAGCACAAACAGGAGGTGGTGTAGAGTAACTAAGTACATTTACTCAAGTACTTTACATAAGAACAACTTTGAGGTACTTGTACTTCGACTCCTCTACAGTTCAGAGGTAAACGGTGTACTTTTCCTCCACTACATGTATTTAATCCCTTTAGTTACTTCACAGATCTGGATGAATGATATGAAATCTAACCAAGTGTTGAATCAGCCTTTAGTACCACCTGGAGTAAATCCACCAGCTACCCTTGCAGTCTACAAAGTACTTCAGACTAGCTGCACCTTCACCAGCTACCCTGCAGTCTACAAAGTACTTCAGACTAGCTGCACCTCCACCAGCTACCCTGCAGTCTACAAAGTACTTCAGACTAGCTGCACCTCCACCAGCTACCCTGCAGTCTACAAAGTACTTCAGACTAGCTGTACCTCCACCAGCTCTGAGAACACTTTCATGATCAATCATTATAAAACATATCAGATATATTATTCTGAAATGGACCAATCTGCACAACGAATACTTTTACTGTCTTTCACTATATTTTGATGAGAATACTTTTCTACTTTCACTTGAGGAACATTTTGAATGCAGTACTTTTACTGTAACAGAGTATTCCTACACTCTGGTACTTCTACTTTTACCAAGTACAAGATCTGAGTACTTCTACTTTTACCAAGTACAAGATCTGAGTACTTCTACTTTTACTCAAGTACAAGATCTGAGTACTTCTACTTTTACTCAAGTACAAGATCTGAGTACTTCTACTTTTACTCAAGTACAAGATCTGAGTACTTCTACTTTTACTCAAGTACACGACCTGAGTACTTCTACTTTCACTCAAGTACACGATCTGCATAGTATTTATAGAGCGTTAGTAGTAGTGTACTAACTCTAACATCTCAGGATATTTTTTTCTTTTCTTTTCCCATTTTTCAATACTGAGAGGATTCCTGGTTTCCACCGAACAGGAGGAGATTTAGCTCTGAGGTGAAGTACAGTAACAGATTAAAGAGCAGGGAATACTAACACACCTTAAAGTAACCCTTAAAGTAACCCTTAAAGTAACCCTTAAGTAAAATCATAATGACATGTTACTCACAGATAGATTTTCTGAACAAGCTGAGTGTGAACTTACTGCGTCTCTTCCTTCAGCCTCAGCCTGGGTTTTGACACGGTAGATTTTTTAATCAGATTTATAGATTTATAGAGAGGAAGTCAGAGGAGAAGGAAGTCAGAACCGGTTTGGATCGTACCAACTGAAACATGGATTAGCTGTCAAGTTGGAACAGTACAAATATGTAAGGGAGTCCCCCTCCAGTGAAGAACGCTTTGGTTTATAGTTTCCATCCAAAAACCCATGACTGATAGTGAAAACCACCGTTGAATGACGGGATGGGAGACACAAAGCTTTAGGAATCCAACTATAACATATAATAAGTACCCTGTATCAGGATTGATGCAAAACAAGTGACCTTTGACCTTTTTAGAGAGATTTACTGACAGTCAGGAACCTTGGTGATTCTGGTGAACTGCGTTGAGAGACACTTTCCTAAAGTACACATTGGGCTTCATGTTGTTAATGTCTCCGACAGCTGGAGACCAGGGGACACTAAAGAGTGACGCACACAGCTGGGAGACCAGGGGACACTAAAGAGTGACGCACACAGCTGGAAGACCAGGGGAAAGTAAAGAGTGACGCACACAGCTGGGAGACCAGGGGACACTAAAGAGTGACGCACACAGCTGGAAGACCAGGGGAAAGTAAAGAGTGACGCACACACCTGGAGACCAGAGGACACTAAAGTGTGACGCACACAGCTGGAGACCAGAGGACACTAAAGAGTGACGCACACAGCTGGAGACCAGGGGAAAGTAAAAAGTGACGCACACAGCTGGGAGACCAGGGGACACTAAAGAGTGACACACACAGCTGGAAGACCAGGGGACACTAACGAGTGACACACACAGCTGAGAGACCAGGGGACACTAAAGAGTGACGCACACAGCTGGAAGACCAGCGGACACTAAAGAGTGACGCACACAGCTGGAGACCAGGGGAAAGTAAAAAGTGACGCACACAGCTGGGAGACCAGGGGACACTAAAGAGTGACGCACACAGCTGGAGACCAGGGGACACTAAAGAGTGACGCACACAGCTGGGAGACCAGGGGAAAGTAAAGAGTGACGCACACAGCTGGAGACCAGGGGACATTAAAGAGTGACACACACAGCAGGGAGACCAGGGGACACTAAAGAGTGACGCACACAGCTGGAGACCAGGGGACACTAAAGAGTGACACACACAGCTGGGAGACCAGCGGACACTAAAGAGTGACGCACACAGCTGGAGACCAGGGGACACTAAAGAGTGACGCACACAGCTGGGAGACCAGGGGACACTAAAGAGTGACACACACAGCTGGAAGACCAGGGGACACTAAAAAGTGACGCACACAGCTGGGAGACCAGGGGACACTAAAGAGTGACGCACACAGCTGGGAGACCAGGGGAAACTAAAGAGTGACGCACACAGCTGGAGACCAGGGGACACTAAAGAGTGACGCACACAGCAGCAGAGAAGAGGACAATAAAGAGTGACACACACAGCTGGGAGACCAGGGGACACTAAAGAGTGACGCACACAGCAGCAGAGAAG
>JAMFTG010001740.1:25000-47213 GCA_023974075.1 Chaenocephalus aceratus
GACGCACACAGCTGGAGACCAGGGGAAACTAAAGAGTGACGCACACAGCTGGAGACCAGGGGACACTAAAGAGTGACGCACACAGCTGGGAGACCAGGGGAAACTAAGAGTGACGCACACAGCTGGAAGACCAGGGGCACTAAGATGACGCACACAGCTGGGAGACCAGGGGACACAAAGAGTGAGGCACACAGCTGGAGACCAGTGGAAACTAAAGAGTGACGCACACAGCTGGAAGACCAGGGGACACTAAAGAGTGACGCACACAGCTGGGAGACCAGGGGACACCAAAGAGTGACGCACACAGCTGGAGACCAGGGGAAACTAAAGAGTGACGCACACAGCTGGGAGACCAGGGGAAACTAAAAAGTGACGCACACAGCTGGGAGACCAGGGAAACTAAAAGAGTGACGCACACAGCTGGGAGACCAGGGGAAACTAAAGAGTGACGCACACAGCTGGGAGACCAGGGGAAACTAAAGAGTGACGCACACAGCTGGGAGACCAGGGGAAACTAAAGAGGGACGCACACAGCTGGGAGACCAGGGGACACTAAAGAGTGACGCACACAGCTGGGAGACCAGGGGACACCAAAGAGTGAGGCACACAGCTGGAGACCAGGGGAACTAAAGAGTGACGCACACAGCTGGAAGACCAGGGGACACTAAAGAGTGACGCACACAGCTGGGAGACCAGGGGACACCAAAGAGTGACGCACACAGCTGGGAGACCAGGGGAAACTAAAGAGTGACGCACACAGCTGGGAGACCAGGGGAAACTAAAGAGTGACGCACACAGCTGGGAGACCAGGGGACACCAAAGAGTGACGCACACAGCTGGGAGACCAGGGGACACCAAAGAGTGACGCACACAGCTGGGAGACCAGGGGAAACTAAAGAGTGACGCACACAGCTGGGAGACCAGGGGAAACTAAAGAGTGACGCACACAGCTGGAGACCAGGGGAAACTAAAAAGTGACGCACACAGCTGGGAGACCAGGGGAAACTAAAGAGTGGACGCACACAGCTGGGAGACCAGGGGAAACTAAGAGGGACGCACACAGCTGGGAGACCAGGGGACACTAAAGAGTGACAATCGCAATGAAAGCAGCAAAAACAACTCCTTTTGAGGTTCAAAGAACACACATTGGGTTGTTTACATAAACTATTCATATTGCAAATACATGTTTTTAACCAGAAGGGAAGACGGACACGGACATGACCATGTGATCTGCAGTACCACAATATATCGCATCGCAATCCTATCGTATCGTGGCTTAAGTATCGCGATAGTATGGCATCGTGCGGAGCCTGGTGGTTCCCAGCCCGACTAAGCAGAGTGCTTGAGTCCATGAGCAGACCCCCATTGGGTCTCCTGGTGTCCCTCCTGAATGCAGCTCTTTGGCGAACATAGTGGATCTGCCCGTTGATTGTTAAATACTCCAGCTTTGAATGGCTTCCTTGTTTGACTCTTCAGCCGGGATTCTTGAGAATCAGGCTGGGTGTTTTTCCGTGTCGTGCAACAAAGACAAAGCAGTCCGAGCACATTTTCTACCTGAAGGTTCAGGGCGAGTTTCCGGGTGGAGTAAAAAAAAAAAAACGTTAGAAATCTTCCTGGTCCATCTCGCTGAAAATGATCAAATAATAAATAACATTAATAATATATGATAAATAATATTTATACTATGAGAGTGAGTGTGAGTGTGTGTGTTTGTGTTTGTGTTTGTGTGTGTGTGTGTGTGTGTGTGTGTGTGTGTGTGTGTGGTGTTGTTGTGTGTGTGGTGTGGGTTTTTGTGGTGTGTGTGTGTGTGTGTGTGTGTGTGAGTGTGTGTGTGTGTGTGTGTGTGTGTGGTGTGTGTGTTTTGTGTGTGTGTGTGTGGTATGTGTGTGTTGTGTGTGTTTACCAGCTGCAAGTTTCTTCTCCGTGGTCGCTGCTCCTGGTCACTTGTTTGCTGTTGTCACTAAACAAATACATTTTAAAAAGTTCAACGCACCGAAAATGATAAATATAATAATAACACATGATAAATAGTGTGTGGTGTGTGTGTCATCCTAGTGTTTAGGAGCAGTGGGCTGCCATTATGTACGGACCACCTCGGGTAGCACTTGGTCTTTCCGGGACTTTGCCCTGAAGTTACGATAGTAAAAATAGTAAAAATCCCCCTCTCACGTGGGAACTAGCAAGGTTAGTGTTAGTCATGTAATGCAGGGAACGTGGCGATGAAAACGTGTGCGGAAACGTGTGCAGAATCATTTAAAGGGGACATATCATGCTATATTTTAACAATATATTGTAGGGCCATACCTATATAAAGTATATAAATATAGTTTTTTTTTTCAAAATACCAAACAGATCCTGCATTTTAGCCATGCCTCATTTGCTCTATTTGCTCTTTCCAGCGCTGTTTTTGCAGGGGCTGATCCTGTGAGCTGCAGCTGACCACGCCCCCCTGTAGCTGACCACGCCCCCCTGCAGGAGAGGGAGGCATAATCTGATCAGCTGCTGGGCTCTCAGAAGAGGGGGAGAAAAAGAGATCTCCGTCCTCTGTGTTTTATTCTTATATATGATTATATAGAGTCGTTATTCGTTTGTTTTAAAGCTCAATAAATAACAAAGAAGACCTTTGACCGGCACTTTTCTAATTTTGTCTTGAAGATTTAAACTTTAACGGACATGTTGACCGGCGAAAACAAACCTAACTGAAACTCTGCCGCACGGTCCCCTCGTCCCTTGGAAGGGGCGGAGAGGAGGGTGTTTGTCATCTGCTGGTGGACTACCGGAGAGAATTACAGCAGCAGGAGCAAACGCTTGCCTCGAGGAGGGAGAAAAAGAGCCACAGCGGAGAATAAACAGAAGGGCAACCATGGCAACCATGCGCGGGAAGTCTTCTTCGCTGCTTTTGTGGCAGACTACAGCGTGTTAGAAATTAAAATCAATGTTTTATGGCATAATTTAGTTTAAACATACCGTCAGCTTAAAAGCTGTTTTATTCTGAAAAAAACGGAAGTTCTCGTGCAATCTTAATGCCAAACTTTTATTCTGAAAATCCTTCATCTCCGGTTAGCATTTAGCATGTGGCTAATATTACGTATTCTAGAAATGTGAATGTAAAGTGAAAATGACACGGAGTGTTGCACACCAAAACCTACTGACTTTAACATTACATCTATAGACGTCGAGATATTACTATTGCTGAATATTAAATGAAAGTACAGTTTATTTTTAATAAGTTTTGTTTACAGACGTGGGTAGCTACTAGGGCTGTGCAATTAATCGTCTTTTAATCGCGATTACGATTATGGCTTGCGACGATTATGAAAACAGCATAATTGACAAAATACGATTATTTTTGCTGGGTGCGCTTTCGCCCCTCCCTAAAAGCCCACTCGGCCACGTGGGAGTGACATGTGTTGTGAGTGATCAGCGCAAGCGAATATGTCAGAACAAGAGCAGAAACTCGTTAAAAAGAAGGGTCGCGGGAAGATTCCCAGTCGATCGCGAGATGTGTCTAAAAATAGAACAACAATATTCTGTTTTATCTTTAACGTCCTGTAACATAATCTTCCTGTGCCAGAATAATGCACTTGAACGCATCAAAGCTTTGTGATTGGCCGGCCTCACCCCATGTGTCGGGGCGTGGCTGGTGGGCAGTGCACTAGTTCGCTGACGTTGTCCGTGGTAACATGAGTGACTGTACGCACACACACAAGACGCAATTATGGCAGAAGCAAAAAAGCCCCAAATATATAAATGTCACTCCGAGTGGGAGGATGATTATTTTGTATCTATTCCAATTCAAACTCCATCTGTCTCTCGTCTGCAATGCAAGCGTGGCTTTATCGAAGAAGGGTCTTTTAGGAGCGGCATTTCAAAACAGTGCACAAACGCTACGAGACGGAATTCCCTCCTAATTCTGCCCTACGCTCCAAAAGGGGAGGGGCCTGAAAGGACAGCTAATGGCCCGTCCACACAGCGGCGTGCGTTGAAGCTTCCAACGCTTCTGCCCATTCACTTTGAATGGGGTGACGTCACTTTTAGCCGAACTGCATTTTGGGAAGCGACGTGGAGCGTTGCTGGCGTTGCTCACTTCAAAAGTTGAGCAATGTTCAACTTTTGACGCCTCGACAGAAGCGTCAGCCAATCGAATCATATGCCAGTACAAGCTCTAGCCAATCAAACCGCATGCTTGTGTGTCAGGGGCGGGAGATTCATGTGATTGGTTGTTGGTCGAGTGTCAGACACGCCCGCCGCTGTGTGGACGGGCCGTAAATGCACAGCAGTCCATTTCCACCAGGCCCAACAACAAGAGCAAGGCTGCTACCAGAGCATCTCATCGTGTCAGTCACGTTCTTGCGAAACACATGAAGTCTTTCAAAGACGGCGAAGTTGTGAAAGAAGCATTCCTGGAGGCTGCGACGCACTTTTGGGGACAGTGAAAATAACAGAAGCATTTCAACAGGTTTTTGATATAATAAAACTCAAGTTAGATACCGTTATTAATCAGCTGTAAGTTTTAGTTTGTTTGAACTTATTCATTATAATTATTGTACAAAATGGTATAAGAATGAAAACTTAAATTGATTATAGTCTATTATCAATTCAGGTTAAGAAGCTAGTGTTGCTTGCATCCTATTTTAAAGGCATTTCTTTTTATAATCTACTAAAATGCAACAAAAAAAGGGTTTGATTCTATTAATTTTGTCTCTTTTATTGCACGTTGGCAGCAGATTCCTGCGTAGCTTCAGATCTGAGTTGTCTTATTAGTAAGCCTCATTTATACTTTTGTAGCAACACAATTTTTATATAATGGCAAAGAAAGGGTTCAGAGTGTTTTCTTGTTTCCCTGTGTCATATGTGGCAGCACTGTTCAATGTTTATTGAAAACATTACCCACTGTAGTGACGTGTGAATAAACTCCAACTCTGTATCAACAACACTGTTGTGTAACTTCAGTTAAGGTGAGACACCCCAGGTAAATAGGGTATTTTTTTTTAACTTAAAGGTATCAGCTAGAAATTTCTCCAGTTAATTACTTACAATAAGGCAATTGTTTTTTGTATTACAAGTTTTCTGAAATAGCATGTTTAAATATGCAAATTATCAATTACCTCATTAAATATGCACATATTTTAACACATTTCAGGAATCTAAATCTTTGGATAAAGCCAGGTTCAAAATTCTTGTTTCATGTTGTAGTCATATTAGTATCTAAGGCTTTTACAGAAGGGATTTTGGATATCTCTTTTTATCACTCCATAAATCAGAAAATACTGTCAACAGCCCTACAATATCCATTTCCACCATGTTTTTAAGTATACAATGTTGTATAATTCAGGCTATGAATGATATATGAACAAACCCTTCTGTAAAAGCCTTCATAATATTGATAGGAATATAACTGGAAGGTTTGGTGTCTCTACGTGCTACTGAAGTTGAAATGTCGAACTCAGAGTAGGAGAACAAACTCATTTTGAGGAAACGACCTTTACAGATTGCAGTGAGGCGCTAGCTGAACCCTCCTGTTGTCTGGACGACAGCTTGCGCCTCGACGCACTCCGTGAAGGTATTTCATGTTCGGGGTCATTTGTTTTTTGTATAACCTTGCTTCGTGCAAGTGACAATTGTTGTCGTCTTCTCTGTGAACGTTTTTTTCGCCGTTCTTTTGCCATTTTGAGATTTCAATTTCTAGCGGAAAGCTAACCAGGAAGTGTTTTAGCACACCACGTGACGCATCTGAACGAATCACGTTGTCAGAAATCGACACCAGCCAATGAGATTTCATTTCTTGGTTTAAGACCCCTTGGTGCTTTCACGATTGGTTGCTGATACAAAGGAAATGACCATATTTGGATCCGATGAGATTGTGCAGGAGAGACGGAGCTTTCCAACGATATCTCTGTTGACATGGTGCACACAGCGGTCGCGGTACTTTATGTTACGTTAGAATGCTAACTTTTGGTGAATTTAGGAGAAATCTACAGACGCAAATAGACAAACTATAGTAAAATGAACACTTAAATGTGTATTTTGTACGTTTTCCTTCCAAAAGCCTGAAAGAAAACATGTTATAGAATCAAAATAGCACAACATCTCAAAATTAACCAGTACTTGAAAAACGATGTTTTTCCCGGCCGTGTCTCAATACTTGTATGTGTGTAGATTAGAAAGAGGTAAGATAAAGGATCTGCAGTATTTTATGAAGTATTAATCGTACAAAGGTCAGTTTTATTCAAGTAGAAGTGTGTATTTACCTGGCAGTAGGCTGTCAGTAATGGCTACGCCTCTCTATTTGGACTGGTAGATCTCGGCAGACTGCAACTTTAAAAGTAGCTCTCGGTTCAAAAAAAGGTTGGGCACCCCTGCATTAAAGTAACCATTAAAGTAACCCTTAAGTAACCATTAAAGTAAGCCTTAAAGTAACCCTTAAGTAACCATTAAAGTAAGCCTTAAGTAAATGTCTAATGACATGTATCTCACAGATAGATTTGTTTCCATATTGGCTGCTGTGCCCTGGTTACAGTCTCATAGGAGATACCGCTGGAAAGCTACTCTTCCAGCGATTCCGCGGATATTTGAATCATATTTCTACTCCTTATAATCAAAAATATATGATTAATTACGTAAAATGATGCGCACCTGGACGCGCCGGCGCATCCACCGACTCCAGAGGGTTAATCATTTATTCGTCCCACAACGGAGACATTTACAGTGACATGTTTTTGCCATCGATTATTTTGTCATACTGTTCTGTACAGATGAGACTTTGTCATAGATTTATTTATATGTTTGCCTGTTATTATTTTACCGTCCTGTACAGATGAGACTTTGTAATCAGATGTAGCCTATGTATATGTGTGTCTGTGATTTTATATTGAATGTAAAGTAACTGGAAATACCTGTGTGTGTGTGTGTGTGTGTGTGTGTGTGTGTGTGTGTGTGTGTGTGTGTGTGTGTGTGAGATCGAGAGAGACTCCTTCTCCAACCTCCCAAACTTTATTTTTATGTGTGCATTGTTATTTGTGCTTGAGCAACATTTTACTTGAACTTTATTTCAATGAAATTAGTTGTAATTATTGTCCTACATTTTTATTTGTTTTACAGAGATGTTTCACAGCTGTCTGGGCCTAGTGGCCCACAGGCGGCGTTTATCCAGCAGCCACAACATACATCTGTGCCGGCCCCCAGGTCAAGATCTACTGTGGCTCAAGGACCTTCACCAGAGCCATCACCACCAAGGACCAGCAGACCAGCATCACTACAGCTGCCTCCACCTCCATCTGCGGCTGCCACCAGGTCAAGATGCACCTCAGCACAAAGGCTCCACCACAGCCATCACCTTCAACCCAGCCAGCAAGGAGGTCTCGTGGAGGTCTCGTATAGCACTTGTACACCCCACCTACACAGCAGCCCATGCACCATCACCCCCACCTACACAGCAGCCCATGCACCATCACCCCCACCTTCACAGCAGCCAGACCTATTTATATAAATAGTTGGTTGAAAAAAAACATATTTATAATAAATTGTTGGTTTAAAAAAAGGTTGAATGCTCACTTTGTATGTTTACACATCACATGAACCTTGGTATGTAATATGAAGTCATTATTCAGTCCTGATGTATCTCAGTCCCTGCTGTGGTGAAAGTAGAGTGATAAACACCTGTTTTACTCAAAATTCGAATTTGATTTTTTTAATTTTAGACATGAATAACACATTTATATACAGTGTAATTCAAATATTTCACTGCTTTTGTGATCCTAAGACTTTGGTAACCAAATCTAAAACACCAAAACAATTCGATCACATGAGTAAATTTGTGTTTTCACAAGAGTTTTGAAGATTTTCTGAAAATCGGATGTCAAATTTTAAGCTTTTGAGCTACTTATCTCATCAAACAGTGCTCTAAGGCAGTGGTTCCCAAACTGTTTGTGCCCAAGGCACCAAAGGACAAGTAAAAATCTCAAGGCACACCTATTGTGCAAAACAGCCCTTATAACACGTGTTATCACTCATATCATGTAAAATATCTGTAAATGTGCATAATTATTAACTAATGCCAAATAAAATGTGACAAAGACAACTATATTACTCATGAAATATTTATTAACGAAATATTTCAGAAATTAATTTGAAACGTTATCAAATTAGGCTTCATCAAAGCAGCAACACACTCATTTAAACCAGACAGGTCACAACATTAAAAATGAGACAAAGGAAATTCAGCACAGAGAACTGTCAATGCAAGGAATCTGCATTGTCCATGGTCCTGAACTACAAATGATAAATGTAACATTTCAGCAGAGATGGGGTCGTTACTAAAAAAAAGTAATATATTACATATTACATATTACTTTAAAAAAAAGTAATATATTACACTACTTTGTTACTCTCTACATAAAGTAACTCGTTACTTTACTCGTTACTTTACTCGCAGGGCCGGCCCGCCCCTCCCTGCAGGCAGATCACGCAGACTGCTAAAGTTTCAAATGTTCTCTTTAGTTCAGTTTCCATTGAAGACTGATCCAGATCCTGAATGTTTTCCTATCTGACCATGGCTGTTCTCTGTCTCCTGCTATCTGACTGTGGCTGTCCTCTGTCTCCTGCTATCTGACCGTGGCTGTCCTCTGTCTCCTGCTATCTGACCGTGGCTGTCCTCTGTCTCCTGCTATCTGTATATTTTGCGCAGTCTATCTCTGCTCACTCTGTTGCGTCGGCGTGTTCTCCTGCGTGTTGGCCATGTGTTGCACTGGAACCAGACACCGCAAAGACTTCAGCCGAGCGCGTACGAACTGCGCATGCGTGAGTGGCAATAACTCTCTTTACCAGCAGGTGGCGGTAGTGTGTATTCATCATTCAAAACAGGCAACAACCGGAAGACAGAGAAAAAGAACAGACTACGTGATATAAACAAACAACAAATAGCGTGTGCGGTAGCTTCACCTTAGCATGTGTTCTTTGCAGGTGTGTGTTGAGGTGTGACGTGGTGTTCACAGCAGTGGATAACAGCTTCTGGCCTGGACACAGTTTGCACCTCACCGTCACATTCCTGTCTATTCTTCGGATGAACTCAAAGTAACGGGCTGACCTCCACCCCTCGAGAGTTATCGCTGACTCAGCCATGTTTATGCAGCACTGCACGTGGAGATGTGGACGCGCAAGTCGCGCAGATTACGTACATATAAACCTACAAAGTACTGATATAGTAAATTAAAAAAATATTATTTTTATGTAGTTGTATATTGCAATAATAACGTATGGTTGTCACAAAATCCCACGGCACACCAGTGTGCCGCGGCACACCGTTTGGGAACCACTGCTCTAAGGTGAGTAATATGCATATATAGCAATACCAGAGATTGTTCTGAACATTTTGATATTTAACACATGGGGTGTCATGTGAGAAGAAATACATTTAAAAGGTGATTTAAGAAAACATAAAAAAATCGAGAAAATACCCTTAGACTCCAGAGGGTTAAAACAAAAGTTAATTATAAATCAAATATGATCAATCATATTCTTGTATGAACCCATAATGAGAATGCTTCTTGATGGTTTTTGAATATGTATGTATGCTTACAATTTGAGTTGTTGCTGTTTTGATAACTTTGCATTTTAAAAAGAGGGTGTTGAGATCTTCATAGTATGTTGAATACTTAAAACGAAAGTTAGTTATAATCAAATATAATCAATTATATTCTTGTATAACCCACAATGAAAATGCTTGAGAGTTTAGGTTTTTCTATATTTACAGTATAAACAAAACCAAGTGGTTTGTTAAGTTGAGTGTAAGACCTATAATGATTTATGGGTGTCACTGATAAGAGAGTAGGCAGGTTCTTCCCTCTCCTCTCACAGCAGGGAGGGGGGCTCCGGACTTAAGGAGAAACACATTGAGGCCTCAAAAAGGTGGTTATATCATAGCCATAGAATATGTCTGGTCATGTCCTTCTTTACACAAACATGGGAAGGTGTGTCTTATGCCAGAGCCAATAGAATATGTCCAGTCCTGTACATCAGTGGCCATGCCCAGTTGTTTTCATTGGTTGGGTATGGAGGAGGTGTTTTTGGGGTTTTCTATCCGGTTTTTTGAGCATAAAGAGACTGGCTTTTTGGAGGGAGCGAGAGAGAGAGGGGGGTTCCCCTGGTATACTCTCTCCCGGTAAGCTCTGGCCCTCAGAGCTGGGTTTAGCTCTCGGTAAGGTTCTCTCAGACTTGGTAAATATCTCTCAAATTTCTTGGTTGAATGCTGAGTGAATTTCTTTGTGAACTCAGCGGAATGATTTGATGGGAGATGTGTTTGTGAATATTAGTACCCGCCACCTGTGAGGATCTTCCTCCGAATTCATGCGGATAGGAATGGGGTTTTGAATGTTATTCCCGCCGTCTGTGTCGGAAAAAAGGTATGAAATTGATGTGAATTGATTGGGTGAAAATTAAAGTTTGAATGTGCTTTTTATTAGCTCCGGTCTTTTATGAGGAAATGCCTCTAAATTCTATCGGGAGATTTAAGTGTCACGACTGAAATGGGCAGTTGAAATTACAATTTTGGTAATAAATGTAAGACTGTGAATTAAAGTTTCATATTAGAACATGATCACAGCATCATTTAGTTTAGTAGATTATAATGTTGTAAAGAGAGAAGGTAAAAACCCTGTATTAGTTTGGACCTATTTTTTTCAAATAAACTGATCCCACCTTTTGGACTGGGACGACTTAAAGACACCTGCGCTCTCCTCTCCGGCTTCAAAGGTGAGACTGCACCCTGCCACACTCACACTTAGGTAGGGCCACACCTCATTTACTGATATCAAAATCCTTCGGGATCGCTTCAACAGATTAAAAGAGTTGTCTGAATTGAAACAGCAGTTAATTGAACCTGGTTCTTCAGGAGTTAATAGAGGTCAGATCTTGCTGACGTTGGTGGATCTGAGCCGAGCAGTAAACTTACATAGACTCAGTAACTTCGGTCAGGTCAATTAGTAGGTCAGAGTAATTTCCCGGAATAAATTATCAGGACCTCACCGACTCTTACACCTGTGCGCGCGCTGTCCTGCTATGTGGTGCGCACTAGGGGTTTCACCAACTAATCGACTACCTTTACCACTAGTCGGCGCTGTAGGCCCTAGTCAACTAGTCGTGAAAAAAATGGAGGTAAACGAGGTGCTGCAAAATGCTTCAAAACACGTCCGACATTCTTATGTATGGCAGTACTTCAACAAAGATGTAACCAACTCCACAGTGAAGTGTCAGTTGTGTACAGCTGTACTGAAGTACAACACAAATACATCTGCTATGCGCAACCATCTGAAGATGAGGCACCCGCTGCCGACAGCTAGCACTAGCAGTGATGCTAGCACCAGTGAGCAATGGACCGGCGTCAGCACAGGACAGAGGCAGACGAGCAGCAAGAAAAAACGGGTCAACAGTGATGCGGATGATGAGCTAGGGTTTACTGCCAGCGGACACTGCATATCCCCACAGTGAATAACCCACTGGAGTGGTGGGAGGAACACGCGCACCGTGACCCCCGTTTAGCCAAGCTTTCGAGGAGCTACCTGGCTATTCCAGCCACAGGCACCCCTAGTGAGAGGGTTTTTTCCCTGGCAGGCAACACTGTCACCTGAAAGCGGTCAAGCCTCCTTCCCTCACATGTCGATGCGTTGGTGTTCCTCAACGCAAACCAAACATCTGGAAAGGTGGACGTTATCGTGGAGGACAGCGAGTAAAGTGTTGCGCACTGGATTTACGTGGCATTTCAGTAAACAGAGTTTTTTGCTGTCGATTTTGGTGAGTCCAGTTACTGTTTGTTCTTTACTCAGCCATGTAACACAAATTAAAATGCAGTGTTTAATGTAACTGTATGAGTTCCAATATAAAATACAGTTGTACACCTCTCTTTGTGTGTCTTTATTATGACGTAACGTGACTAGTCGACTGTTATTTTGAAAAACGTGTCGACTAGTAAATATTGGTAGTTGTGAAACCCCTAGCGCGCACGTCTGCCTTGCGCCGTTCTCAGCGCCTGGTTGTGCATTACGAGCGCTCATTCGGGCAGTCCCTGTCTGCATAACGGCTGTCACACTGGCTGTGTGAGGCTGTGTCGCAGGCATATGTCTTCTCTGGGGGGGAGCCCCCGGAGAACATCAATGCGCACTCCACCAGAGGAATGTCCTCCTCCACGGCTTTGCACGAAGGAATGTCAGTGGAAGATATCTGTACAGGGTGTCCTGTCGGAGTGAGTGACGTCAGGGAGCCAGCTGTGCGCCGCTCTCCTGCCTCTCGGCACGTGGAGAGCGGCCCTTGTTCCCCCTCTTTTTGTCACTGGGCAAAGTATGACCTTTGTCTCTACTTTCTCACAGCGGCAGGTATGTATTGTTCCCAGCCTTCGTCCCCTCATGGTAAATATTCATGTTATGCTATATTCCAGGGACACACTAGGCATGGGTTATTATCTGAGCAGGTGTGTCTGTGCTTCTGGTACCGGGTGGACCCAGTGGGGCGCAGACTACATCACGCTTCGCCCTTAACCCAATAGCGATAGCCTTAGAGGGCGAAGCCATATACGAGATAGGACTGAGGTTACCTACTGTAACCCAGCTTCTATGAGTAATGGCGCAGCCCTCTAAGCGCTGGGCCCCACTGGCTCTACGAGTAGCTGAAGAAAAGTTATATTGTATGGGAGCAGATTGCCGGGCCTCCTTCCTATTTATACCGGAAGGAGGCCCGAGGGTGGGGCCCACCTAGCGGGTGGGCGTGGACTACAAGTGTTTCAGTGCCGCTCGCTTGCGTCAGACCACGCTTCAAAGTTTGCCGGGGAGACGCCTGGACACGGCGTCTACGAGCAACAAACTTTCAACAGCAATAGGTAAATGGGTGCTACAGCTTAACATTTTGGAGGACGACGGGCTGCGTTAGATAATTCAGATCACATCCAACGTGTGACTGCACATCACAGCGCATTATGTTGACCCACAGTGGGAAATTCAGTCTCATGCTTTGACTGTTATGAAGACAGAGGAGCGGCATTTTCGCCAGACAACTGTAAACAGTGTTGAGAGCTTCATAGTATGAAGTAAATACTTAAAACGAAAGTTAGTTATAATCAAATATAATCAATCATATTCTTGTATGAACCCATAATGAGAATGCTTCTTGATGGTTTTTGAATATGTATGTATGCTTACAATTTGAGTTGTTGCTGTTTGATAACTTTGCGTTTTAAAAAGAGGGTGTTGAGAGCTTCATAGTATGTTGAATACTTAAAACGAAAGTTAGTTATAATCAAATATAATCAATTATATTCTTGTATAACCCACAATGAAAATGCTTCATATTTTAGGTTTTTCTATATTTACAGCATAAACAAAACAAAGTGGTTTGTTTAGTTGAGTGTAAGACCTATAATGATTTATGCCCTACTCTCTGATAAGAGAGTAGGCAGGTTCTTTCCTCTCCTCTCACAGCAGGGAGGGGGGCTCCAGACTTAAGCAGAAACACATGGAGGCCTCAAAAAGGTGGTTATGTCATAGTCATAGAATATGTCTAGTCATGTTTTGTTTTACACAAACTTGGGAAGGTGTGTCTTATGCCAGAGCCAATAGAATATGTTGGTTGGGTCTAGAGGAGGTGTTTGTGGGTTTCTATCCGGTTTTTTGAGCGTAAAAAGACTGGCTTTTTTGGATTTCGGAGGGGAGAGAGGGGGAAACCCCTGGTATACTCTCTCCTGGTAAGCTCTGTCCCTCAGAGCTGGGTTAATAGCTCTCGGTAAGGTGTGGAAATTGATGTGAGATATTGTACCGAAGAAGTGTGTTACATTTGAAATGGCAGAAAGTCTTGTTGCAATTTACAGATATTAAAAGAGGTCCCTTTGAGTTTCTCTGGTAATTATCAATAGTAGCAGTTAAGTGAATACTGTTCAAACAATACCTGTGTTTGTGTTTTATAGTGATTTCTCTGTTTTATCCTTTCATAAATGTGAGGACTAAAATGGCGATAGACAAAGGGCTGTTAAGAGTAAACTGGGTTTTATTGCTCTGTGGGGGAGGTGGAGATATGCAGGACAGGGTGCTAGGTGGGGGAAGAGTATATTCTGCTTAAGATCTCTAGCAGGTCATGTTTTTTATGTTCAATAAAATGTTCCCTTTTTCTTAAAAGTAGATTAGCGCAATAGCCTTTTTGTTTGACTTTTTACCTGTTTATCAAAAGAGTGTTTTAAGCTATTTGTGAAGAAGGAAGATGCAGAATTAATGGTGATTTCTGTTTTGAGTGAAAAGATTATCCCAGAGTGTTTTTCTGGGTTAAACCATCGATAGGCTTTGCAAATTGGGAGGGACATTTTCCCTGATTTTAATGATGTGCATCCTGCAGGCCTTCTCAACACCTGTGGCTTTCATAGCTGCCCGCGCTGATCCCCTGTGAGACAGCGTGTTGGTATCTCCCAAATGAAACTCCACCCCTTTCTGTTGGTTTTGGGACGTGCAACTTGTTGCTTCGTCCTCTCTTCTCTCGCGGCCCGGACCGGGAGGTCGGGGCAGCTCGTGAACAAGGCCAGGAGTAGGCATACTCCTGACATTACTCATATGATATGGCTTTGTATTGTAATGTATTATATGGTATTGCATTATTACCTTTTATGATTAAAACAGATTTTTGTTTAACCCTCGTCCTGGTTGTTTTGAGTGTTCCTTCTTTTAAAGCAAGCTCATTAGGAACGGCGCGGAGAAAAGTAGTACCAACTCCTTCAAAGGTTCTCTCAAACTTGGTAAATATCTCTTGATTTTCTTCATTGAAAGCTGAGTGAATTTCTTTGAATGCTGAGTGAATTTCTTGGTTGAAATGCTGAGTGGAATGATTTGATGGGAGATGTGTTTGTGAGTATTAGTACCCGCCACCTGTGAGGACCTTCCTCCGAATTCATGCGGATAGGAATGGGTTTTTGAATGTTAGTACTCGCCATCTGTGACGGAAAAAAGGTATGGAATTGATGTGAATTGATTTGGTGAATGAAAAGTTGAATGTGCTTTTTATTATCACCGGTCTTTTTATGAGGAAATGCCTCCAAATTCTATCGGGAGATTTTGAAATGTCACAACTGAATTGGGCAGTTGAAGTGAAACATTTTGGTAATAAATGTCCATCCATCCATCTTCTCCCGCTTATCCGTGGTCGGGTCGGGGGGGTAGCAGTTCCAGCAGAGAGCCCCAAACTTTCTTTTCCCTGGCGACATCAACCAGCTCTGACTGGGGGGTCCCAAGGCGCTCCCAGTCCAGCGAAGAGATATAGTCCCTCCACCTGGTCCTAGGTCTACCCCTTGGTCTCTTCCCAGCTGGACGTGCCTGGAACACCTCCCTAGGGAGGCGCCCAGGTGGCATCCTAACTAGGTGCCCGAACCACCTCAACTGGCTTCTTTCGACGCGAAGGAGGAACGGCTCAACTCCGAGTCCCTCCCTGATGACCGAACTTCTCACCTTATCCCTAAGGGAGACACCAGCCACCCGGCGGAGGAAACCCATCTCGGCCGCTTGTATCCGCGATCTCGTTCTTTCGGTCATGACCCATCCTTCATGACCGCAGGTGAGGGTAGGAACGAAAATGGCCCGGTAGACAGAGAGCTTTGCCTTCTGGCTCAGCTCCCTTTTCGTCACAACGGTGCGGTAAAGCGACTGCAGTACCGCTCCCGCTGCTCCGATTCTCCGGCCCATCTCACGCTCCATTGTTCCCTCACTCGAGAACAAGACCCCGAGATACTTGAACTCCTTCACTTGGGGTAAGGACTCATTCCCTACTCGGAGTGGACAGTCCATCGGTTTCCTGCTGAGAACCATGGCCTCAGATTTGGAGGTGCTGATCCTCATCCCAGCCGCTTCACACTCGGTTGCGAACCGATCCAGTGAGTGCTGAAGGTCGCAGACCGATGAAGCCATCAGAACCACATCATCTGCAGAAAGCAGTGGTGCAATCCTTAGTCCACCGAACTGCAGACCCCCCCCCCCACGACTACGCCTCGACATCCGACCCATGTATATTACAAACAGGATTGGTGACAAAGCGCAGCCCTGGCGGAGGCCAACCCTCACCGGAAATGGGTCCGACTTCCTGCCGAGGACCCGGACACAGCTCTCGCTTTGGGAGTACAGAGATTGGATGGCCCTGAGTAGAGACCCCCTCACCCCATACTCCCGCTGCACCTCCCACAGTAACTCCCTGGGAACCCGGTCATACGCCTTCTCCAAGTCTACAAAACACATGTAGACCGGATAAGCGTACTCCCAGGCCCCCTCCAGGATCCTTGCGAGAGTAAAAAGCTGATCCGTCGTTCCACGACCAGGACGGAATCCGCATGGTTCCTCCTCAATCTGAGGTTCGACAATCGGCCGGACCCTCCTTTCAAGTACCTTGGAGTAAACTTTCCCGGGGAGGCTGAGTAGTGTGATGCCTCTGTAATTGGCACACACCCTCTGATCCCCCCACAGTACCGAAGGAGTGGCAGACCGGGGGTGGTGGTGGTCCCCCTTTTCAAAAAGGTAATAAATGTAAGACTGTGAATTAAAGTTTCATATTTGAACAAGATCACAGCATAATTTTTTGTTTAGTATGATTATAATGTTGTAGAGAGAGAAGGTAAAAACCCTGTATTAGTTTGGAACTATTTTTCTTCAAATAAACTGATCCCACCATTTTGATCCCAAAATGTGCAATTAATCGAGATTAAATATTTTAATCGACTGACAGCCCTAATTATTATTATTATTATCGCACCCCATTGGCCAGCCGCCACTGACCATAATAAAATAATACTGTGAAAAGATCCGTTCTGCGCAAGGAGTACTTACTTTATGTACTTTTCATACTTGAAGTACACCTAACTGAAAATACTTTATTTAATTCTGAAATGGGCCATTGTGCCCAAGGAGTACTTTTACTTAATGAACTTGAATATGTTATTTATATAAAATAATGAGTTATTATATTATCATGAGAATCAGAATGTCTTTATTAGTCCCACAGCGGGACATTTACAGTGTTACAGCAGAAGTGGCATAGCAGGTAAGGAGGAGTGGTTAGGGAAGGAGACAGGAGATGTTTATCTTGATCATGTGTTTAGAGTTAGCGATGCTGCTGAACCGGTTCAGTCTGATAATAACTGCAGGCTGCTGCACGTTGTGTTTCATTGGTTGAATATAATTAACATTGGTCGTCATCATTCTTTTCAATATGTCCAATTATTCCCTCCGTTCCCCCACTCTCCCTGTTATCGTGAAATCTGAGCTTGAGTTTCCTCGTGCTGCTGGGCGTGATTCTCGCGTTGTGTTTGTTGCTTTGTTTGTTTCCTGTTCAGCTGTGTTTCTATCGGCTCTACTTTTATTGATGTTCACCTTTTGATTCCCTTCCTGAACCGTGACAATTCCCTCATTCATCCCTCACTTTGAAACTCCAGGAGTTATAGTTTGACCGTCATTTCTGACTCTTATTATTACATTTGAGTTCTCCGCACTTTCTCAGTCAATAGAACCGTATCTTAAAACCTGAACTTCGATGTCTTTTTAACTCCGACTGAATCCGTTTTTTACAGATCTCTTCAACAGAAACTTCGGAACACAAACTTGTATTTGAGTTTTTACTTTTTAGTTTTTTAATTTCCAGTATTTTATTCATCATATATTGAAGTTGAGCAATTTCATGAGTGTGACATTATATTTAGTTGTATCTTTTATATTCATTATATCATCTATAAACTGGACACTCACCTGTAGACAATAATCTGGATCGCCTCGATGTCTCGTCTGATCTGCGCTCTCTCTGAGGGAGTGCTCGATATCAATACCTTTCAAAATCAAAGCACCGTTCCAGAATACTTTACGCAAATAAAAGAAAACTTGATTATGAAGGTAATTTGAAAAGAGTCAGACATTTCAGGAAAGGTTAGAAATTTGAGCAAAAGACAAACATTTTGGAAAAAAATCTAAATTTCAGAAAGAAGTCAAAAGCTTTATGGAGACACGTGACACGTGACGTTTTGTTCAGCTTAAATAGTTTAAATACTCATTCCTCCATCTCTTAACATACTTTAAACTAAAAATACATGAATAAAAGTAAAATGAGAACTTTTAAAAAAGCACAAAACTAGACTAAAGACGACTTCGTCAAAGTAATAAGAGAAACCGATTGATTTGTAATCAATGAATGAGCCCACTTTTCAAATACATTCAGTCAATTAGAGCTGAAAAATGTTTCTAACATATCTAAGGTTGCATTCACGTGATTCACACCCAACAGTCCGCTTCTCTGCTGGCACCAGACGACACACACACACACACACACACACACACACACACACACACACACACACACACACACACACACACACACACACACATATACATGTACATCTCAATAAATTACAATATCTTGGAAAAGTTGATTAATTCCAGTGTTTCAATATAAAAAGTGAAACTCATATATTATCAGTGTCGGGACTAACGCGTTACTGTAATGCCGTTATTTTTGGCAGTAACTAGTACTCTAACGCCTTATTTTTTAAATTCAGTAACTCAGTTACCGTTACTACATGGTGCGTTACTCCGTTATTTTTTGTATATATACAAAAATATATATATAGTCTCGGCTCCCAGGCGTTGGTGAGCGGCGCCAACAGCGAGGCGAACAGAGATGAGAACTGTACTTAAGTACTTGAGTAAATGTACTTAAATACTTCTTGTGTCACATGCGGAGACGCGCTGTGGGCGTGTTTGTGTTTACTAACAAGACGGTCATGGACTCATGGCGGCGCCGGAGCTCAAGTCTAGTTTCTCCGCCTGGAGATATTCTCACTATTTCACTTTTGTCGAGCACAAATAAAAGAACGTTTTAGTTAAATGTAAGTTGTGTCCTGGCCGGGTCAAAGATCCTATCTACTGCCCAAACCAGTGATTCAAATCTGTTGAAACATCTGCAGAAACAACATGCTGGGACGAAGCTAGTAGCTAAGACCACAGACCCAGGGCCGTGGCCCTTTCTCATTTCATCAAATCCCCCTCCTCGACTCCTCGACTCCTGGGTCCTCCGGTAGTGACCCGGAAATGAATTTTAGCGCGCCATGTTGAAGGACATCTCATTTCTCTAAATGCACTTCGAGGACCGAGCGTCGAGGAGGCTCTCTGGAGGAGCTCTAACCGAGGAGAGAGGAGAGAGGAGAGAGGAGAGAGGAGAGAGGAGAGAGGAGAGAGGAGAGAGGAGGCTCTCTGGAGGAGCTCTAACCGAGGAGACACTGATGGGTCCTCCACGGTCCTCCTCGGCTCCTTCGCGGATTTATTTCCGGGAAGTTCGGCAACAGAGATGTTTCAAAGAGTCGTGACGCACGGCCGGACTTCTCTCAGCCAATCACAGCTCTGCATGCATCCCCTGGATATTATTTTATTAACTGCTTTCATCGCGTCGCAAGGTTTCCAGAGAGAACAGCTGTGAGGTCCGTGCAGAAAGCAGAGCAGAGTGTAGGATAGATATCACTCAGTAGAACAGGCCGACTCTCTTTGTTTGCTTTAGTTTAGTAGATATCTACAAACAAAGAGTCCAGATGTTTCTAAAACCATTTAGTGCTTCACAAAATACACAACGGCTGCAGCCTGTTTTAGGGGCTGTTTGTGCGTGTGTGTGTGTGTGTGTGTGGTGTCTGGTGTGTGTGTGTGTGTGGTGGTACAGTGTGTAGGTGTGTGTGTGGTACAGTGTGTAGGTGTGTGTGGTACAGTGTGTAGGTGTGTGTGGTACAGTGTGTAGTGTGGTGTGTGGTACAGTGTGTAGGTGTGTGTGGTACAGTGTGTAGGTGTGTGTGTGGTACAGTGTGTAGGTGTGTGTGTGGTACAGTGTGTAGGTGTGTGTGTGGTACAGTGTGTAGGTGTGTGTGTGGTACAGGTGTAGGTGTGTGTGTGGTACAGTGTGTAGGTGTGTGTGGTACAGTGTGTAGGTGTGTGTGTGGTACAGTGTGTAGGTGTGTGTGGTACAGTGTGTAGGTGTGTGTGTGGTACAGTGTGTAGGTGTGTGTGTGGTACAGTGTGTAGGTGTGTGTGTGGTACAGTGTGTGCGTAGATGCAGCGGACAGACAGGTCTGTTGCTAATGTTTATTATCATTTGAACAACTCTCTGTACGGAGGCTCAGTCATTGGTACACGTTTATCTATAAAGCTTTGTTGGGTAAACTCTGTATTATATCTGCTCTCTGATCACACAGAGAGTTGCAAGCAGCTATTGTCTGAGGTCACATGATGTGGTCTTGTTAGATGTGCCAAGAGCAAGGACTGTCTTCGGTAAGACAGCTTTTATGTGCGCAGCTCCACTTGCTTGGAACAATCTTCAGCAGGAATTGAAACTGAGCATCTCATTCCTCTGCATGTTTTTAAAGCTAGGCTAAATGAAATGCTTGCTGATACAATGGGCACTTGTAAATGTCTATAACTATGTATCCTGTAAATATAATGTGTAATGTCTTTTATTGTTTTATGTTTCATGTGGAATCTATATGCTGCAGGTCTCCCTTGAAAAAGAGATCTATGATCTCAAGGGACCAATCTGAATAAATAAAGGCGTGCGTGCGTGCGTGCGTGCGTGCGTGCGTGCGTGCGTGCGCGCGTGCGTGCGTGCGTGCGTGTATCGATGTATCTACGTGTGTGTGTGTGTGTGTGTGTGGAGCTTGTCCCAATGGAATTCCATCAAGCACCCTAAATGAGAGGGGGATCTAAAATGGCCAGTTTAAAAGTGAATCCAGTTCTATCAGTAAAGCCGTGCATGGTAGTGTGAGTGCAGTTAAGACACAAGTGCAATGATACAAATATAAATAATTAAACATTCTCCCCAGTAATATGAATTTAAAAAGTAAAGGGAGTGTAAAAATTAACTAATAATAATAAAATAAAGGAAGGCACACCGGGTTAGTAAAATCGTATATTTTATATATACGATACACGATATTTTATATACAAAAAATTATATATTTTTTTGTATATATAATCGTATATAATGAACTGGATGTCACTGAAAAAACAGAATCCATTAAATCGAGGTCGGGAAGTTTAAAGACTCCAAAGGGTAGACGTTTTTATTTAAAAGGGTGGCAGGCCAGGTGAGAGCTCCTCCCTGCGGGCGGTTCCTGGCCTCCAGGTAATAAATACTTTAAAATAAATATAAATAAACAAATAAAAGCGTCCCTCCTCATGTGGCTTTTATCATTATCAGATAAAAAACATACACATATATACATTTAAAATTATAAACATGTAGAAGTAATAAAAACATAAATAGAACACCATGAAGATAATAAGATAGTGCTGAAACATGCGATAAAAATGTAGCACACCAATAAAAAAGTTCCAGATGAGGAGGATCTATAAATAATTAATTAATAAATAAATATAAGTGCTAAAATACATGGGAGGGGCGGATTAAAGCAGGCTGACACACCCGCAGAGAAGGGAACCAACATCACCCACCTGCAGGGGAGGACCCGGGGGGGGGGGGGGGGGGATCACACAGGTTAAAACATGTTGAGTGTGGGAGGCGGGACCCATCAATTATATGTTTCATTTAGTCCGCCGGGTCAATGTGCCCAGGCGATGGATCACCTCCGCTCCCCGCTCGCCTCTGGCCCGTGCTCCAGCCGCTGCTGCTCTCCAGGCCCACAGACTGCACACTCTGGAGGCCATGGAGTTTTAAAATGGTTGTATAAAACGCTCGTGCCGTCCCCGTCTCTAATTCTATATTGGTGTTGTTTAATTCTGAGGCTGATCTCGTTGCACGTCTCCCCCACACAGAGTCTCTGGCAGGCCTTGCACCCTAATTGCATAAATAGCGTTTTTTGTGTTAGGTGTCAAGGCCTGCCGTACATTGCTCCCCCTCTCGAGAGAAGGGATTGAACACGTGGGGAGGCGAACGAAACAACCTCAGCAAACCCGAGGCGCCTCCCTAGTTTTGATGCCTTTATTTAATTGTGTGTGGACCAGGAGGTCCTGGAGATTTTTGTTACGCCGGGTGGGCGGAGATCAGCCGGCACGGCCGCAGCGCGTCACAGCCGCCCCTGGCCCCCTCACAAGGGCCTTAGTTTGCCTAACAGGCTGTTCAGGCTCCCAGGGCAGGTTGTGGTGAGGGGGACCAGGGCAGGTTGTGGTGAGGGGACCAGGGAGTGTGTGAGGGGACCAGGGGGTTGTGATGAGGGGGACCAGGGTAG